>JAQIXS010005285.1:0-12981 GCA_034700785.1 Rossiulus vilnensis
TTCCTAATAGTGGAACGTTCCACGGTTACCATGGTCACTAAATCGAATTCCTAATAGTGGAACGTTCCACGGTTACCATGGTCACTAAATCGAATTCCTAATAGTGGAACGTTCCACGGTTACCGTGGTTACAAAATGGAATTCCTTTTGTCACCATACGTTCCACTCCACTGTTACTGTGTTTACAAAAATAAGTTTTTAGTGACGTTTTACTCAATAAAACGAGAGCTTCGCGTTCATTGGCTGTCGATTGAAACGGAGCCCGACGATTGGCTACTCGAAAATGGAATGAAAAAGTGACCGAGGGGAGGAGTCGGTGCGAGGTTTACTTTCTACCCAAGTTTTTATCGTTCATTTTTAATTTCTTAAAATTCAGAAGAGATATATTACGAAAACGAACGCTAATAATATTGATGTCAATCCATTCGTCGAAGGTGGCTTTTGCTCCCATTCTTGGAATAGTTGACCCCACACTCCCACTTGACACTTGACCCGGATGGGGGGCAAAAGCGCGGACGATAAGCAGCTCCCCCTTTCCACGGATTTTTTGTTGTTGTTGGGGAAGACACTCCTCGTTCACCTAAAACTTTTTGGGGTTCCCAACAAAAAAAAAATGACCGAAAATAATGACGTTTGGACAGGAGAGTCCTTTGTGTTTATCCATCGCTGATGAGGAGGGGGTGATGGCGTACAGTACTTGTGTGCCTGTGGTTTTTTTTTGTTCTTGTTATATGATGTATCACTAGTGCCCCTCGTCCCTTCTTCTCACTCGAAATTTCGGCACAATTTTTTGGAGAATTTCGCTATCTACGGGGTCACCGAAACAGAGCCGAGTATTTAATGGGGTGAACCCTGACCCTCCGCCTATTTTTTTACGGCTCGCTTCGTCTCCTTAATTAAAAATCTTAATTGCACTCGTGATCTCAATAGGAAAATTCACGTTAGGCCTACTTTGCTCTTTATCATTTTATTGCACGGCGCTCTCGTTAATCAGTAAACAACTTTTAGGACTAGTTAGAAGGCAGGTCGACCTTTTTTAGAATTTCGCAAATTTTAACAGCTCTCCTACATGCGCATTATAACGACCGACGTTCAACGCCATCTGGAATTAGCTTTTTCATTTTGAGTACACTTTTAAACAAGGAGCCTGGCCCACCTAAAGATATTCAAAAATATGTGTTTTTAATTCAGCGAGTACACGTAGATATCCAATTTTAAAATCGGAATAGCTCTTTTTTTTTGTAGACAATTTATTGCTCTTTTAAAATCTGCCTAATTCTTACTAAACTTCCTCATCAATTTCTCAGGTGAAAAGCCTTACAGTAGACAAACTGGTCTTTACTCATATTTCAAGTTTCGTTATCAATCATTGGTTCCCAAACCAAGACGAAGCCTTCAGTTCAATTCAATTCAGTTAAATTTGGGGGGGGGGATGTAATCCATCAATCCATGTATTTTTTTGTATAAATATTCAACTTGATGTTCACCATCGCTAATGACAAAGTAAAATTTTGTTACATTAGGGCTATCCTATGGACTAGAATTCTTAATTACTTAGGGCCGGTTGCGCCATTGTACAGGTTATAGGAAAGACTGGATAACCTGGGGTTGCCTATAACCACAAGTTAACTCAGGTTTTTTGTTGCACTACGTGTATTTTATCTCGGGGACTGTTAACCGAACGTATGGTAAACATTAAGATAGCCTATTGCAGTTGGGAATTCTGTGAAAATTACATCTTATTACAAATCTTAGACCCTGCCTATTATGTGCTGGATAAGCGTTAAAGTTAATCCGTGGTCAACCGCTTTACGTGTACCTGCTGTTGCGATGCTTTTCCTCGTTTAACTAGAAGCTTGTCTCGGGGTTTTTGCTTAACTGTTCTTGTTAGTTGGTTTCATTAATTTATAGCCAATTATGTTTTAAATGCATTTTAAGTTAATTCGAGTTTACGCCTGAAGATCTCGGGTCTGGTGTTCGATTGTTTTCCAGAAATCAACACTTTAAATGACGTGGCCGATGCACCACGACCCTGATGCTAAATGGGCTCTTAATAAATAATGGCTTTTTCAAGGACTCTTAATTTTGGACGTCCATGATTCTTGGGTGCTGACCATCGGGTGGAGTGGGCGTGCATTTTAGTAGGTGCTAAAAGGGACGCTAAGGCCGCTCTTAGTGAAAGGGGGTCCATTGTGCTCCGGGTTCGTGGGTTTTTAATTGGGGGAAAACTTTTTTTATTATTATTATTATTTCGTTTCGTTTTTCTGTTTCGTTGGGTGGTGCAGGGCAAGGCGGGGCATGGAGAGGACCGGATGAGGGCCGTGGCGCCGACCTTTTAGGTAAGACTTCAGTGGAAGAAACGCGATAGTGTCGGTAAGGTCGGGGAGATAGGAGGAGGAGGAGGGCAGATAAATCGCCAAATTGAGCGATAAATAAAACCCAGACAACCTTAATCTAAACGATGCCAGGATGACATGTTTGGAGGAACGAAGTACGAAATGCGACCGACCGACCGAAGGAGGGGCCAAGTGCACTAACTAACACGCACACACACACACACACACACGTATGATAAATAACGAATTAAGGTCGGACATTTATTTTCAAAAAAAAAAAAAAAAAAAAAAAAGTAACCCCCTAGCTCCGATTAGCCAATTAGACGGGGTCGCAGGGGTCAACCGGGACTGGGAGAAACGACTTCGTTGTCCGAACGCGTGACCGGTGGACGGCAGCACCCTCTAGGTGCGTCCAGGAGACGCGAATCGAGGTCACTTCATTGTTTCGATCGTGAAAGGTCGAATGTCACGGACTTAACTAGGCCAACGTGCGATTCGAAATCGGGCGATGTTGATGGATCTGATCGATCTGATTCGATGCTAATCTGGGTGATTTTGTGAAGACCTACATGTTTATACTTGTTTTGACGATGTTAGGGCATGTCAAGGGGCATCGATCTTGATAATAGGGAATTTGTAAATGGCATGCACGAGTTAAACTTTTGTATGTACGAGTGTATATGCAATTTTTTGTTACTAAAGTTGAGGTTTAAAATTTAAAAAAAATATGATTGGCTAATGGCATCATGTGACCCATGACATCATCGGCAAGGAAGCTTCGCGCTTCAAAATACGTTCACGGGAGGCAGCACTTGTTTCGATTTTATGTCTTTTTGAACATTTGGCATTAAAAACTACTTGAACACGCAAAAGTTTCCATAATTTTTTTGTTGTAAATTTTGGTTTGTTGTTGTTGTAATCAACTTTTTTGTTTTGCACCAATGAAGTGAATGCAAGGATTGAATACGTATGTTTTTTAACAATTAAAAAACATAAAACTTGCAAAGTGTTCGTAGAAGATTATGTTGAAGATGACGGATATTACGAGTGACCTTATTCAGTGAGTGTTTGTGAAGGATTTAGTTGTTATTGAGGAGGATTTTTATTGTGAATCTTGATAAAATTGAAAATCGCCGTGTTTTCGTTGAAGGATTAGTCTTCTAGGCATTCCTGACTAACAAAATAATTTTTATTATTATCGTAAACAATCTATCTTGATAAACATGCAACAAGTTATTCTCCGAATTCTTATTTTGTACAAAAATATCATCACGTCAGTACACCAACCTGGGTTTTTTTGTAAACTTAATTCCTTTGCCTCATATAAATAAAAATATTAAAGTTTTTTAAGTTTTTTTAAACACTAATGACATTTGTTGTTATTTAAAAAAAATAAGATTCCGCGATCAAAAATCGAGCAATCGGTAATCCAAAACACACTAAAAAACCATGTATAAAATGTATCACGTTAGTGCCAACCTGCAGTGGTTTCACACAAGCAGCCTTATCATCGATACTGTACATCCAAAATGTAGCATTGTACATCAATTGAGCTTTAACGGCCTTGGTTTAATTACTCGATCTACTTCCATTGATGGGATCTGGGCAGTTGGAAGAAATGTCAAACCACCTCATATTATGTACATGTGTATGCAGTGAAATAAAGATTGAAAAAACCCCAGGGTGGGGGGGGGATGGACACCAAACTTTTACAAAGCGTATATAGAAGAGGTTTTACGTACATTGCTCTAGTGACTGTTAGTCTGGCGCCCTTTGCTTGATTAGAGCACTCATTTTTAACATTTATTTAAGATTTTCAATTGAAAACATCATTTGAGACAGTCGAGTCTTGAAATGGCGCCAGTTGCGCAAGAATCGAACGACTGAGGAAGGCGTCATTTTTTATTAGAACACGAGTCGTTCCACGGTTACCATGGTTACCATCAGTCAAAACCTAAATGGAACGCCACTTGGCATAGTTTTCACCGGTATAGTTCTTTTTATTAGAACACGAATCGTTCCACTGTTACCGTGGTTACCATCAGTCAAACCTAAATGGAACGCCACTGTTATCTTCTCCACTCAAGACATTCGATTTTCCAGAGAAAACTTGACCAATGGGAGACGGGTTTTCTCCTGTCCCGTGGGGATAAATTAAAGAGGAAATCTCCCAAAATGAAATGGCGTCATTTTGGCTGGTAATCATTACTTCTAATGACTGCATTCTCGATGACGATTCGATGCTCGATAATTGGAACGACTCGAGTACGGACCAATGGAAAAAACTCAGTGGCAGCTGATTGTGTGTTCGATTCAATTACACTAACTGTTTTCGAATGCACAAAATTGAAAATTGTAGGCTTACTGCACATTACGTACTGCTGCGATTGTGACTTGTCACAGTTACTCGATGTACGTGTAATGAATTTTCGTTATTTAATCGTGCCTAAGGCCAAGTTGCACCAACACGAGTTAATCTAAACCCCAGAAAAAAGCATTGAATCACAGCAGGTTAATAGCTGACCATGGGTTAACCTAAGATTTGTAATTTAATTGCAAAATTCCCAGCATTTCTAACTGCTACAGGTTGCCTCAACGGTTGCTTTAACCAGGGTTAAAAATCCCTGTGGTGCAGCAAAAAACTATTAACACTTAGGTTAACCTTTCATTTAACCTGAAATGGTGCAACCGGACTTTAAATAATAATTGGATCTCCGAGCAGTTTTTATCTTCTGACTAAACGACCTGAAGAGTGTTGCGATACACGACGTACTTTCAGAGTTTGTTTATTGTAAAATCTGCGTTGCAAAACTTGACCTTGCTCAGGACACCGACTGTTCCGAGTGCCAAATCGCTAAGGGGGTGGAGGGCGCCCTCCCCCATCCCCCCCCTCCATTCCTCAGCGCCTGGCTGCCGTGGCTCACGATGATTCAACGCCGATTTTTGATACGTTTTGGTTGTCATCTTTTTTTTATAATTTTTTTTTTTATTATCGTGCATTTTGTTGGCGAAGCGAATGTACGTTGCAGTAAAATCAACATGTTTACCAAGAGTGGACAATGGCCAGTGACTCGGACATCATTCATTCTATTTTATATATTTACAACAAAAATATATAAATGTAACACGTGATAACGTCTGCCATTTATCCCCCTCTCCCTCCCCCCCCCCTTTTTGCCTCCACCACCGCATCATTTATACGCTCTTTTGTTTGTAATTAATAAATAATTTTCGTTGGGATCTTTTATATGGACTGCGAGAGAGACGGTCAGCGGAGGGGTCAGAGATAGCCGCCAGCTGCATTTCAACGACTTCCAATTTCGATTTCACTATTTTCTTCGTCCTTTTCAAATTCGCATTTCAAATAACCCCTTCTCTCCAGCTCCCCCTGGTGACTAATGACCGGCGGCCATCCCATTGTCCGGTCCACTCTTCCTTCGTCCCTCTCCTCTCTCGGACACTCACTCATTCGCCCCTCGTACGATCTCAGGCGATTTGCAATAATTTTCAAAATTAAAAGTAAATAAAAAAATACGATTCGAGCTTCCATTTGTCGGACTTAACGGTCAGTAAATCAAGATGGACGTCCTTTGAATGGACAACAAGCGGCCGCGACACACTCCCCCGGTTTAACGAAACACAAAACAGACAAAACGAAACAATGGTGAGAATTATTGAATTCGACAACTGCGACGTCCGGGTGAAGGTTTGCCCAACCATAACTTATCAAGCGCCCAAAATCAGCTTTTCAGGGGAGCGAAAATCTTGAACAATTTCGCGAAAAATACATCAAACAAATAATGACACTTATGACGTTTTATTAAGAAAACGTAAACGAGAAGTTGGTGAAACGGTTTTTTTTTATCGAAATTGTACCAAAGAGTCGTATGTGCCACACGTGCTGCAACACCAATGAAACGAGAACTTGGTGAAACGGTTGTTTTTATCGAAATTGTACCAAACAGTCGTATGTGCCACACCGAAGTTGTCCATTCTCCTTTGTGCTCGAAACTAAGAGGAGGAAAGGGGGGGGTGGGGGTGGGGGGTAATGCAAAGCAAATGGCATCGGTTCCCCTTAAACCCCTTTTAATGAGTTTTATAGAAGTTGGTAAAGTCAAACATTTCGGACTGTTTATTCTTCTGCCCCCTAACCTCCTCCCCATATCGTCCCATAAATAAGCGAACCAACAACACGATTTAGGCTTATTTGAGGGGAGGCCCCTTAAAAATGGCGTGACTAAAGTGTGGAATGGTCAACAGATAATAACGACGGTCGAGGACACGAGGCGCCGACCAACGACACACAGGACGTTCGAAAATTTATTAAGGAGAGGGGGATGAGTGTTAACCCCTTCTTTCGAGATAAGGACCCCCTGAAAATAAAAATTAAAACAAGAAGAGCCCAACGAGGGAAAGTTCCGTGGCGGATTTAAGGGGGAAATTCCCCTTACGGAATAAACGCGGCTGTGCTCGGACTGATTGGGGGTTTTCTACCCCACACAAACGGAATTTTAATCAATTTCCAATTATTTTAATAATAGTCAGTGAGTCACGGGACTCCCTTTTTAAAAAACGACGTTGGGTCCGAGTCACGGGTTTTTAAAGATGGCGAAGGATGGACTGAACAATGGCGAAGTCACGTGATGTCCGTGATCAAAAAATTCTGGGGCTTCGATTGGTCAAACGGGACCTGGATAAACATTTTTACGATGACGTTCGGTAATCCTGAAAAATCCACGTTAAAATGATTTTGTTATCAGAGATGATTCAACGTGATTTTCAAAGAAAAGTTATTTGCAAATTTACGAAAACTTCAGTGAATGGAAATTAAACGAATTTTGTCTGTTGACCAGGGTGGCAAACAAGTCCTAAAGAAGTACTGAAATTGAATTTAATTGATTATAATTTAATTATTTTGATTTTTTAATATTTTTTAAAATGTACATTAATGAATTTAGGCCTATTACATGTAGAAGTTGCCACCCTGCTTGACGAAATGTGAATTAATTTTTATTCTAAAAACATTTTTTCTGAGGGATTTCGTTTTCCCCAAAAACTTGGAAAACTCAAGGAAGTTTAAAAATTAATTTCCGTGGTAACCCCGTGATTAACAATATTACTCAAAAGAGGGCGTATCCGGTCACACTGGTGGTGATTTCTCCTAATTTCAACTTTTGTTAAAGAATAAATAAAAACTCCATTTTACGTTTTTGACATTTGTGTTCAGTTTCAATCCATAGAAACATTTTTTGATATAGTCAAGGAAAAGTTTTTGTTTTTCCAAAAAAACCCGTAAAAGTCAGAGAGGTCTAACAAAATTAATTTCTGCGTTAACATTATATGATCAAAGTGATCAAAGGCCCTCCTGGGATTCTACGAAGTGATCATCATCGCAATATTTATTTGTCCAAAAAAAAGTTTTTGTACATTTCATAATTTCTTCGTAAGGTGTAATTTCATTCATTTATAATTCACTAATTAATTCAAATTCTTCGAAACGTTCCACCAAACAATAGGGATTTTGAGAAGGACCTGTTCAACAAAAAAAAAGTTATGTTTTAATCGTGATCGTTGATGTTATTTCAACCACAGTTTTTATCACGTGAAACTCTCAAAAGGGTCTTAAAAATAAAGGTATTTTGAATTGCTAGGGGTGTGATAAAAGTCGCAATGGGTTAAGGAAAGGGGGGTGAATTACACAAATAATCATAATAAAAAAAGCACGGAATGACTAATGAGGCCACCCTATCTTTTGTTAATTAAATTCCTAGTGTTGCGAGAAGACCCCCTACATAAATGTAGGGGGTAGGGGGGGGGTAAGGGGTGTAAAGGGTGTAAGGGGGGGGGGTGTAATCAGTACAGAAAATGCCCACCATCATTAAATTAAATGGCTAGCAATGAGTTAGGATTTATAGCCGTTTGATACGGGAGAGACGACCTTAATTAATTAAACGTGTATACACTTTGTATTGGAGCGTTCCTCCCCAGCGCCCCCTATGCACACCACCGCAAACGCACTTCCTGTTACTGCTTGTTCGACTTGGTCGTCCCTCCCCCCATCACCACCACCACTTCCGCTTCGAATTTTCACGTCATTTAAGGTGTTTTAAGACGTTTTGGGGATTCGAAATGGATGAATGAAAATGAAGACGTCAATCTACTCGAAGTTTCAATTTTAATGATGAAATGTCATTAAAACTGAGTGTGAGTACAACGTAGTCGTAATATTTTGAATTATATTGGAGGTTCTGTCTATCTTTTGATAACCTTTTCATTTCGTACATTTAGGTGAAAAACGTCTAATAATTTTTGAACAATTAAAAACACCTTAAATTCAATCGATCACGAATTCATTAATACTTTTTAATTATTATTATACTGGGATGTGTAGTTGTTTATTGAAATTTCTAAAATATGATATATCTATCATAGGACAGTTTGCTCAAAGCGGTAACCGTGTATGACGTCTTCTTTTTAATATTTATTAGAATGCAACATCACTTTGATTACCAAATTAACGAAACAACATTTTTCAAAATGAAATAGAATAATGTTTCTAAACAAAATGAACATACTCGATATGCTATCTACCCTGGAGAAAACATCAGTACGGGATTCTCTACTGATACCAGTATGATTCCATACTGATATCATTATATGTATTGAGTTTTTGGGACTGCTAATATCAGTATGCTTATTGATATCAGTATTATACTGGTTTTTTGGAACTATTAATATCAGTATTATAGTGGTTTTTGGGACTGCTGATATCAGTATTATAATGGTTTTTAGGACTGCTACTATCAGTATGGTTAGTGATATCAGTATTATAGTGGGTTTTTTTGGAACTATTAATATCAATACGGTTAGTGATATCAGTATTATAGTGGTTTTTGGGACTATTGATATCAGTATGCTTAGTGAAACCAACTTCGGAATCGGAATCCACTTAAAGAGATTTTGGAGTAAGTTTTGAATAAATTCGAGTAGAAATTTCGAGTGCGTCTTTCGCTTACTGTAATCGATATAATCCGCTTTAAATTGTCTTTTGAATGCGATCGTTTCGAATTCGTTTCGACAATTAAAGCGACTCTTGGGTTAATTTATGAGCGATCCCCTTATTTTTTAGCCCCCCTCAAACGCATTTGGCGATGAGGGGTTAATGGCGCTGAAGCGACCTCTAGGGACGCCACGCGTTAAACATACATATATATATATATTTAACATATCCGAGATAAGGTGAAAACAACTAAATAAAAGCTTGCTCGATTTCTCTTCAAATAAAATGCAACAACAACATCGTGGATTTCCTTTTATTTGTTTTTAGTTTTGTTTTTTTCCCATTACAGAAAAATGAAGTTTTTTTATATAAAAAAATTGCATTTGCAGGGTTCATGCGGACCTGGAAAGTCAGGGAAGAGGAAAATGGTCAGGGAAACTAGAAAAAAAATACCGTTTTTTGCTCGAAAATCAGGGAAAGTCAGGGAGAATTGATTTTAATGAAAATTCATCGAATCTATCATGCGTACAATAATTTCATGAATTATTGTACAATAATCATGAATTATTGTACAATAATCATGAATTAGTTTTTGGCAAATTTTCGTCTACGGCGTCGTCTTAATGAATAATGTCGAATAAATATTGCATTTTAATAGTGAAAAATTCACGATTAACTAATTAAATTTTAGAACGATGTTCGTCCACGTTCTTAAAATAATGTACGGTATAAAAACTGCAGTCTTAAAATTAACCGATTAAACGTACTTAACGAGCAGTTTGACTAAGGGGGCCTAAATTTAATCCCTCCTTCACAAGATGTGCTGCTCTACATTAGAAAGCAGTTTTAAGTCAAAATTTAAAAGTTAATTGCTAGAGATTCACAGAAAACAAATCGAACTTTTAATTTACATATATTTATAAATATCCAGAAATTACTAGAAATTGTTATTAAATAAATTACCCCTTGTGCGATCATCGTACGTTCTTTTTTTTTTGCCACAGATTTTAGTTCCAGAAAGTCAGGGAAATGTACTCGGCTGGTCAGGGATAGTCAGGGAAAAAACGAATTTGTAAATTTTAGCACGAACCCTGATTTGTTTGGGTTATAATAACAGCGTTTATCGTTTATTCGTTTGCTCGATGTTTTTTTTTTATCCGGTGTGACCGAATCGTGTTTTTTTTTTTATCCGTGGAGTTTTTAATTAAACGCTACATAAAATGCATTTTCGATTTGTGCATTTAATACACACGGGTGTTTAATGGCGGCGATAAATTAATTCCGATTTTTATTTGCACCGACGAACGTCGTAAAAACGTTAAACCGAAACGTGCTTTTAGCCTGGGTTTTACACTCACCCACACCATTCGATAAATACCCTTTAATTTTACCTCCATTTTATTAATGATATTATTTTTATTTCCTAAATTTCTTTTTTTAAGAAAAAACATAACGCTGTTATCGTCTATCTTAAACTTTTTTTGAATTTTGAATGTTGAAAATTTAAACAAAATAAATTGAATTTTGTATTTTTGGAATTTAATTTACCTCTATTTTACTAATTAATATTTTATATATTTTCGTAATTTTATTAATGAAAACATAACGTGGATATTTACTATCTAAAATTAATTGAATTTAAAAAATTTCATTTCGTGTTTTTTAAATTGAATTCACCTCCATTTTTTTATTAATGTCATTTTCGTGACATTTTAAATGAAATACACAACGTGGTTATTTACTATCTCTAAAATTTATTTAATTAAAAAAATCCACTTTCCTTCATTTTCATTGTTGTAATTTTTCATCGTCGGTCAGGGAAATTTTTGTTTTAAAATAAAATCAGGGTAGTTAAAAATGTTATCACCTCATTTATGCTTTTTTTTATTACATTTACGAATTTTATTTATTTATTTGGTGTAATTAATACCGATAAATATTAAGATAAAACAAAACTTTAAAATGCTATAAAACTAAAAACTAAACTACCTTTATGGAGGAAGGTTATTATTATTATTATTTTCAATTTTCACAATAAGTTAATTAAACTTTGTCCTCTCCAAAATTATGCCTAATATTTCTTTTTCTTATCGAAATTTTAATATAAATCCCAATTTTTTTACCCAAAATTTTGTATATTACACCCAAAATTTTGTATATAAAATTATATATAAAAATTGGGATTTATATTAAAATTTCAATAAAAAGGAGAAATATTAGGTATAATTTTTGCACTTAAATTAGACCAAGTCTGGATTATTATTGTTGAGCTTACAGAATAGAATGCCAGTTCGGACAAAGGTCATTAGGGTGGTCATTGCGGTGGCGCTGTTCCAAAGGCGCCGGGTGTAAGTGCCACGTGGCTTCCATTGACACCTTTTTTTTTTTTAGAACAACGGCTTTTCTGCAGACGTCCTCAACCCACCCACCCACCCCCATGACCCTCCCTCCCAGGGGAGGAGGTCAATAGAGTGTGCTGTGGGTGGGGGGGTTAGGGGTGAGGTGGTCAAAGGTGGTTCCAACTTTTGAATCCATTGTTGAGAGGCAGTAAGGTGAGCTTTCATAGAGCGGCTTCTCTGATGACTTCATTGATATGCTAATGAGGCGATCCCCTTTGCCCCACCCCCCTCCCCAGCCACCCACCCACCCACCTGAAAGGGAACCGGAAGGAGAGGTGGGGGGGATATAGTCGATCGAAGCGCCATCGGCCACTTCACTCACCAGTTGTTTAATAAGGGACGATTCAAAATGAGTTGGAAATTTATATCAAAATTAATGTAAAAAAACAACAACAAATGAATTAAAACTCGTTTCTATTACGTGATATTGGTGTGTATAATATAAAAAACATGATGAAATAAATAATAAGCAAACAATGAAATAGAAAAGTAATCACAAAATAATAAAAAAAATAATAAAATCGAAGATAAAATATTAGATTATCACCAGATTAATAACTACAATGTATCATAAAAATTTAGACAATACAATACAATATTACGATGTATTGCGATACATTATTGGGTTTGATGTTATTTTTCCGAAATAAAAATTACTTTTTGTCTATTCTATAGCGACATTGTTACAGTGTGTAGCACGTTCTTTTTTTTTTTTTTTTTTTAAAAAAAAACAGCGACAATATTATTGATGAAAATCATAATTTGAAATACTTTGCCTATCATTGGTTCTATTTATAATACATTAAAGTGTTATCGAACTTTAAATAAGGCATTAGATGTAAAACCGTTTTTAGCTCAATTGTTGCGCGCAACGCATCATAGATGGCGCTGAGTCTGTTCCTGGACCTTAGGCCTAAATCCCTTATTTTTCGGCGTTTTCGTGGTCACCACTCTTCTTTCTCACTCCCGAAATTAGCCCCTCATTATGGGTTCCCTTTGCCCCCTTAATCCCGCCGGTCCCCTTAGGTTCTCACGGTCGATGCTGAACAGGTTTCAGGGGGGGGGGGCTAAGAGTATAAAATGGTGGAGCCCCTATATATAAGGGGGGGGGGGGAAGAAGAAGAATAGGCAAATCTCGGCTGAACCAAAGTCTGAGGGGGAGATTCAGGGGCTCCATTGTTCTTTTCCCATTCAGCGACACTAGTGCCCCCAGGTGAGAGAACTACCGTTAACCCATCGAGGGGGG
>JAQIXS010005286.1:0-12980 GCA_034700785.1 Rossiulus vilnensis
TACTGAACCATTTTATAAAAAAAAATTAAAAAATGTGTCCGCTATTTAGAGGGTCCGTTATTTAGAGGGGATTACATAAAGGAGCCTATGTTAATGGACTGGGACTTGGGAAAATGTCCGTTATTTAGAGGTGTCCGTTAGGTTTTACTGTATTTTGATAATTGTCTGAAATAAATGCATTTGAAGACTATTTTGAACAGCTATTTTAACCCTAACATTTTCACTTAGGTAGAAATAGACACCCCTCCGTAACTCGTAACTCGGAATTTTTTTTGAGAATTTACTGTAATAAAATAAAATAAAAACCATACCAAAATTATTTTCCAAAACCCGTTATGCGACATCCAGAAACAGGTGTTTCCCTGTAATGCAACCTTCGAAGGCGGTTGCATAACGGTTTTTGCAAGTTTACTTATTTTATAAATAAACGTGATATTTTCAAATTATTCTACACGGGAAAAAATAAAGTTAACAATTTATATCAAGTATTTGAAACAAAAATGTGAGTAATTTTATTGCGTTGTGGGCATCCTCTTTGGTCTGACTTAAAGTCCTGCCAACGCCATGTGCTAAACCATACTGACTGTGAGATGTAATTTTGATTGCTTTGGTTCTAATACTTGCAGGTATGTGTGATGAACACTACATAGTGACATCTCAAATTGACAGAGGAATGAGTTTTACTAAATTGTCCTAACAACCTATTTCTCTGAGATCTTAACATTATTAATCAGACACTATCTTTGAATATCAACCCTTTCAAGTTCTGCAAAAGTACAGTGACTCAAACCATCTACATGTACATATTCTGTCTTGTTTCCATTCATCGATGCGTTGTAAACATTTTTTCTTCTATGAATATTGTTTCGTTTGAATCTTTTAAAAAAAATAAGAATTGGTTGGAAATAATTTTGGAAATGTAAAATAATTTAACGCATACATTTGTGTTGATGAGTCAACGATTTACGATTATCAGAGAAGATTTAAAAAACGCTACAAAATGAATTGTGGCCATAATGATCAAAAATGTATTATGTGATTCTAACTGAAATAAACACTTGTCTGTTGTTTAAACGTCTTCGACATGATAATTTTTCACGAAGATTTGACATTTTACCAGAAAATTTATCTGTGGATTTCTGCACAGCATCTGATAATTACTGCCACGTTTTTAATTAATTCGTGGGGATATTTTTCTGCGCTTGAACCTTAAACTAAATGAAAAAAATTCAGACAGGATGCTCTGTTTGAATTCCTTTCAAATCTTGCATTCCACAGCGAGGGGAGAAATACAATATATATTAAAATATACAGGGAATAGATGAGATGCTGCTTTCTAGATATGTCATATATTGAAATAAGCGCAGTGCGAAGAAGGATGGGGATGCGTGTATATGGCTCTCTCGCTTTAGTTGGAAGATGCAATGCAATCAACAAACTTAAAATGAAATATGCCTGGGCTGACATGTTGTCCTTACGGCCTATCAGGCAAATGGCATAACTTAAATTTGCGCAATTATTTTCTTTACGAGCTCGACGGTAGGACACTTGACAGCGCATTATGAAAATCTCGCTGACGACGGATGTTCCCTTCTCGTTAATCGGAAAATATTGAACAGGCAAGGCTGCCAGGCTTCCTTTTCTTGATTTATCTGCCATGAGTTTTGTATAGCGTGGACTGTCATGGAATTCAAACGTCAAGAAACGTTGGTGGCAATTATTCGATTTATGCTCTGTTGCTATTCTTTAGCCAAGAATCAATACTTTCCTTCAGAAATGCATGCAAAACGGTAGTTCGCTCATACATGTACGTGCGTCTTGCGCATGGATTATGGGTATGCATACGTGTTAAGCACCGTTTATTCGGACGGACTCCGAATGCTTGCAAATCCTCTGAATGACCAGAAACTTAAAGGTTAAACTCCGTAACTGAAACATAGAAAGTTTTAGGCGCTTATACTAGCTTCAAATTTATCAGTCATCGTTTATACTTGAAAATTTAATAAGCTAATTCTATACAGAGAAAAAAATACATGTATATTAAATGCCATTCCTTACACCTGTAATTACTTGATGTCATTTGTTTAGTTGGTAAAATGAATAAGTCATAACAAGCACTTAATGTAGAAGTAATTTGTGCCAATAACGACAATCTATTCTTAAATGCATTTGCTACTATAATTATTGCCAGAAAATATGATATTACGAATGTTTATTTGATAGTCTACGTGTTTCGTGCAGAGAAAATATCCTACAAATTGTCACAAATTGAAAACAAGTCTTGAGCGCTTGCATTCCAAGAAAAACGCCTATATATACTACGCAATGTACTTGGCTAGCAAATAAACTCATATAATCACTAAAGTGATTTAATTAAAAAGAAACATGATACGCCAGTATACCAGTAGTTAAAAGCTAATTACCATCCGTATAATGGTATTTTAGAAACAACACGCAGTATAGCATATACATCTACAAATCATTAAAAGGCATGCAACGGAAGTAATTACAGTAGATTGCACGCATCTTCGTTTGGAATAACTATAATTTAAGCAGGTAATTTAAAGCTGATAAGTAGAATTCGGATAATTGACGCGTTATACAACTGTCAAAGAAAGATTGCAGATTATGAGTAGATATGGGCAAACATGTATGAACGTACGTATTTTGCGATTATGCGAACAGCACTGAAAATATAAATGTAATCTGTATGCATATACTGCATTGGCAAAGCGAGTTCTGTGGGTTCCAAACACCCAAGGGCTGCTTTGCAGAATGTGTCAATCGCGCATTTTAAAGGTTTGTCCCCAGGTGACCTCGTCATGTGCATTGCCAAGCGACTTTGCATCTCGGCTATTATAAATGCTTTATATGCAAAATGCTGCGATACACTCCGAAAATGCAAAATATGACAATTTAGGAGAGTGATAAGCTCCCCAGAATTATCTGTCACATAGCAAAACATCTCTTGGATTTGCGGTTCGCAAAAAAAACTACCATCGACTTTCTTCTGCTATATACCTTTGTATGTGCCTTTTATATCATTCATCGATTTCGTCACTCACGTTTTTGTCCTTTCCCTTAACTTTTTCTCCCCCACTGAAACATCTCTTGCCATTTTCGGTCTGTCTTCAAAACGTTAAATTTATGCATGCAGTTAATGTATGCATAGGTGCGAGCCACGCACTTTTTACTGATGCGCATTTCACGCAAGCCTCCTCTCAATTTTTAACGCATTTTGGGTGTGCGTCAATGCTTCAACTAAGCAGCGCACAATGAGCATTTTTGACGTAAATGTTAAACTTTGATCCATATCAAACTTCATGCGTAGCCATAGACAAAGATAAGAGAAGCGTGCTAACGCTATGTCTTTGTCAAATGTTAAATCTTTTTGATTAACGTTAGGAGGATGGGTTAGAAGTTACCATTTATACACTGAAATCTCTCGTGATACTCGCATCTCCCCAATAACAGGAATTGGTATCAAAAAACCATCAAACGTAGACTTTCTTAGCCGAAGTGCTCTTCACTCTCGATTAATAAATGAAAATACATGGACATAACTTTCGATATACATGCATACGAGGATCATTACGTTTTAAAACACTGCGAATGTAACTTGCAGTGGGTATAGGCCCACGAATACGCATACATACATGTACATTCGTTTGCGTTTTGTAAAAATGCCATTGTTAAGTCGATCCAATGCATGTACATAGTTATCCATAACTGTCCAAGTTCTGTGAAATTGCGTTTTCACATTTCCAAGAAATTTTCAAGTCGATTCCTTTCATTTTAAAATGGACGGAAAAATCATAAATGAATGTAAAGAATGATCTGCGGATAGCGAGTAACCATATACATGTATGTTTTCCCAATTTATCCTGGTGACAACGAGCGATAATAGTGTTGAATTAAAGAAGCCCACTCGATACCACTGTTGGAGATGGTTCGCGAAATCTCATCTGCACTTGAATATTGCGTCGGCCCAAGTGGACTTCCAATTTCTTTCAATGGACTTCACGAATAGTAAATTAGATACAGCTTTATGCAAACATTAAAAGGGACGTGTCGTGAAACGAATCGCAGAAAAAAAGGAAGCTTGTAAATCCAATTTACTGGGTTTATTCAGGTCAATACATCTAGTATCCGCAATACATTCTTTGATGCTAACTAAACCTTTTAGATTGCAAGAACCATTTAATTTCCAGCGGGTGATTGAGCGATGCAACGTGAAATATACATGTTGAAGGTATACATCGCAATAACATTTGTTAAAAATACGTCGGCATTAACCGTGAAAATTCCATTTACGGATAATCACAGACACTTCAACTGCAGAGGATACAAACAGGAAATCCACGATGGCAGCAATCACATCAAAAACTATTGGTGTTACATCTTTTTTCCTCGGACAAAAGGTGCGTAAGGCCACATCAACTTGAGGTTTACAACCTTTATGAAGGATGTCATGGACATTACAATCTTGACATTGATCGATTATTTCATAAACATCATGCATTAGAGCCGCAGAATTAGGCCATTCGCCTCGATTCTTTAAGGGGTTTTCTAACGATGTAATTTGTATCTCCAATCTATACAGAGATTTAGCAGATATAAATTTCATCTATTGTCGCCATTATGCGTATTTTCCTGGTAAAAATGAATAAAATTAGATTGATGGAAACGAGCAAAATTAGCTGATAGAATTGTGTTAATTGCTAATGAACCTAACCAAAACACGGAATTTGATTGCCCCTCTCTTGATCAAAATTTTGCTTTTCCAACCATTCTTATTACTTAAAAATTTCTTTCATTTAAGAAACATGCATGCGTCGCTGTAAGCCCACTCAGGCTACCTCATGAATAGTCCCTTTGACAATTGCACTAACGATCGCATATTTTCTATCAAGTGGCATGATAAAATTCATGAAAGATCGAAATTGTACAACCGATGGCATCTAATACAATGGAAAGTAATTAGCGTGTGTTGATTTTTGTAATACTTTCGAAATAGAAATCATTTCAAATTATCCACATTTTTTACATTTTTCTTAATTTAGAGATCAAGCCTAGAACTGTGCATAGTACTTTGTCGAATTCTGCAAGGCATCTTGAGTGGTCAGTCATGATATTTGATATATATCGACCAAAGCACTGAAATGCGGTTAAATGGAAAACGTATTAAGAAACCCGTGTGGACAAATAGCACGAAATACATCAATTTAAGATGTATTAAATGGCAATGCTCAGCTTTAATACAGCACCTCTACTGCTTCTATTTCTATAAGTGCCATTCCATGGAAAATCAGATACGCAATAGGAATGGAATGGCTCCTTGTCTATAATAGACAAGAGAGAAAGACGCTTTCCAAGATGAGTGTGTAATAACCGTAATCATAGTAAAAACGTTTCATCACATGGGGCTGCGGAAATATAAGTGCAGAGTTGTAGAAAATGAGAACAAGAGTTTATGATGTGCTATAGGCACATGGTCGTCTTGGCAGCCAAAATGATAGATGAAGCCCTTTAACACTTTTATACAAAGTATCAGAAAATAGCATCAATAGGATTACAAGCCAGAAGACGCTTTCAAGTCAATTACAGGGCTGGTGATGGAAAGAGCCCCCTGTTTACATTCATTTTACTTATCGAATTATATGAAGTTCAGTGATTTTATTTATAGGAAGGCGTTCAGACGCTCTGGACAGATTCCTTTTCTTTCCAATTTCTTGTACCAGTGTGAATGCAACAACAATGCGTTTGTGAAGTCAGCAAACATCCGGAATGGACAAAACGCTGGCAAAGAATGCCAATGGTACGTATTTTTTTAAAACTATAAAGCAGTGATGAACTGTTCATGAGATAGCAATTTCCGCGCAATCAAGAACCGAACAACGCTTTTATACAGGGGTATCAAAATAGTGTGAGCAATGCGCATATGCAGCCTATATACTCCAGGTCATTTAGGGTAGCTGGGAAATTACGTATTTCCAATAATATTGAATTACAAAATTAGTTATACAAGTAGACGTTGCTTTCTACATGTATATAATCAAAGTTTGGAATAATTTCTTTGTATAAAAGGAAACGCACAGTATGCGATTACTAAAGTATACTAATGTGGCTTGACATATAAAAATCTACCCCGATTTATCCGCAATCCGATGTATTAATTTACAAGTGCTGCAGTTGTATTTAAAATCCTGTACATTTATATACATGTAGTTATATTTTATCTTTGTTCCGACTGAATAAATCCTTTATCAAATTGGATTTAAATTAAAATAACAGTGCAGTTGATTTAAAAGTAGTTAGACAGCAAGACGCAGATCCTAAAAATTGTCTTTTGCATGTACATGTTTACGGTATAATACTGTACATGCATTCTAATAATAGTCTAAATTTAGATGTGTATACAAGTAGCTACGCTTGTTCATACGCTGGTACTTTATAGTAATAGTTATTAATAGATAAACAAAGGAATCTTGCAACAGCCCAGTAATGGCTTAAATACATATTTTCAAGTTATGTAGGAGCTATTCTAAATGTTTCATAAATCCATATGTGTAGTGACCCGTTGGTTGGTAGGCAGTTTCCGGCAAGAACTGTTAAGATTATCTTTCCGGGAAGAATAATACATCAACAAAGAAGAAAACCAAAAGTAGGTCTTAGCAATGGAACAGAAGAAGGAAATACAAGGAAAAATAGAATAAAAGTAGATTGTTGCATTGTTATTTATCCAAACAGATTTTTATATAAAATTAGGAGACCTACAGTGTATTGGAACCATTTCAACATCAATGCATTTTGATCAATGTGGCATGTATTCTCTCTTTAGATACATTATAGCGACGCGCAAGAAGAGCTCCACCAAGAAAATAAATGACAAAAGAGAAGAAATAATTCATTATTAAGGAATTTTTGTAAATTGAAATTGGAGAAAATTAAGAGAAAGGGTGTTTGTTAGGATAAATATATTGGTGGGGTAGGTTCGCTTGGGTCACACTCAATGAGATAAGTAATGGATGAAAATTTAGAAATGATAAACAGAATTTATATCAAAGGATTGAAATGGACATTCACATATTTCAAGACAATCGTAATTCCTTATTTGCTGAATGCTTAGTGATTCGATCGAATGATTTCATTTAACGTAGATGTTCAGTGCACAAGTACAAAGAAAACAACGCAATTTGCGGAAAACAACGCAATTTGCGAAAAACAAAAGCTATATTCAGGCAAACATATACGCTCATAAATACATGACGTACTTTCAATAGAATTTATTGTTGTTTTGGAGTAAAATTTCTTCCTAAGTTAACTTCATTTGTACACCAAATTCCCCTTAGTTACCGCGATCAAATATTACGGAGTAATGTAATGTGAATGATAAAAATATGAAAAATCTTTTTAAAAAAATGAAATAAAAATGTCAGTATACATGCTGCAGGCCTATATCCATCAATGACGTGGATCGCGAATGACTTTAAAAAACCAATTGCAAATTTATACCTATCCGTCTTAGAGTATCCTTTTCAGATTCACTACACCTCGATGTTGTGCCTTACATTGTTTTTCATCATTCAATAAAATTAATGGAAAAGACCATATCAATGTATTGGTGGTTATTATAATTATTTACGCATATAAAAGACCTCACGTAAATTTTAATTCACACGCTAGCAGGTAGTGATATTTGAAAATTACAAAGTGGAAATTAGTTTCCATTCATTTTTACAAAACAAGAAACAAGACAGGAGACAAGCAAGCTTGCACAGCATGCTTATCCGTATTGTAACATATTGTGTTTTTATAACAGACATATAAGCAGCGAAGCAATTCTTTTATATCCGCTGTTTTCTATTGAGGAAACTGCTTCAGAATATACAGTGTACATGTATAATGCATTAAAACATGTTGCACCACACCACTGCCAATACGAGAATTTTTGCTAGGAATATTTTACACAATTTATATACGACCGCATGGATGATCCGGATCACTGATGAATCGACATCTGTGGGCAAATGTATGCAGGGAGGCTGGATATCCTCGATCAAACTTATATGCATGTATATTTGGTATTGAATCCTTAGACCAAGATTGACATAAAAAACATGGTAATTTCGCAAAATAATTACCGTTTATATAAAAGACTCACCATTCGGCTAATTAGAAGTACTACGGTAACAAATTCTCTGAAATATTAGTAAAAGTTGCTATCGAATTAATTACAAATATTTTAAACACGAAAATTTTCATATTTACGGACGCAATGAAACAGGATCGTATTGCCAAAATCTCTACTATTGGTTTAGAATGATATATAAACGCGCACTGACCTACATATTGAGCACGTGGTATTATGTGAATCTGCAATAAATATATAATGACCTAAGTCAGCATGCAAATACATTGACCAGCAGCTAGTTACCCAATTTCCCCGCATATGTGAGCAAACGAACAAATACTTGTCCGCTTTACTGCCAAAAGCAACGATTTTATGAGATTTCCTACCAACGAGGCATCAGCGACATTGAAAACTTCCCCATTGTGAAGGAAAATCCATGTCGACTTCCTGCCAACAAAATAATACGTTTATGCCTAATCCCATTCCACATCCTCCGCACTTTTAAATTGGTGCTTGCGAACATTCCGTGCAATTTTAGGAAAAGTGGAAACATTAAATGAATTGGACTGGATACAGAGCTAGATAGGTTTTTCAGTCGTTGTTTGCGTGTGAAAATGCAGTCAGAGGGAACAGAAAAATACAAAACTGGCAGAGAGAATAGACTGCACTTTCAATGGGTCCCCAGAGCACTATGGGTAGTTGAACGCTGGCTCGTGGGAGGATATCAGCTGGATGTAAGAATTCAATCGAATTTTTTTTATGCTCAGCATCCTCCTATATCCAATATAATATTCGTTATTTGAAATTCTCCATATGCAGCGAAAATAGCAAGTAGAAAAAAAATGTCCTCATTGGGAGTCTGACTTAAGAGCAGATATTGCTAAAATAATGCAGTCTGCTCTTCAGAGGAACAAGTGACGTCACACATTTTCTACAACAGTATGCAAGACACCATGAATACTTATGATAACAACATTCGTAACACATTCATCAAACCAAGAACAAAAAGCTTACAAAAATACAAGTGTATTTAAAAATATATATGGCATTTATGCACATTTTGCTTACCAGTGGCTGAAGGCATCGTTGAAATCCAGCAAGTTGAGCATGAAGATGGTAACATTTCTTAATGACATACAGTAATGTCTTCTCAATGTACAATTATCAGTGATGATGAGTGGGAGAAGCTCATGCCATGTTTTTTAATGTCACCTATTTCAAAGAGAAAATATTGGTAAATTAATATGAAAAAAAAACTAGTCATATACAATATGACCCCAGTATTAAAAAAAGCATACTAATTTATCTTGTGACATTAGCTGACAATATATCGCTGTTATTTTAGTAATAATCAGGCCTGGTAATAATCTTCCATTCTACATCTGTATACATCTTAGTACCGCAGATTAAGTATTATCGCTCACATGGTATGTGTAATGTGATGATAAATTTATAATAATACTACAGAAAGTTAATATCTGCAATTTTTTTTCTAAGAAATATTTACAAATAGCATTAAAGTATTCCCACTGCAATTTTGTTTAAAAAATATAAACCACATGTTATGTTACACCTCTTAACGGCGCGTTACTGTGGTTTTCACGAGTTTGAAAAGGGCATATTAGCGATAAATGGGCGGAGGTTAACAAAGACTGCAAAAAGCTATTACAAAAAAATGCTATATGCCGAAGGAAAAGCATACGGTATGCATGCCTACAGGGTTTGAAACTTTATGGAAAGAATATCAAGTCTATAAAGTAGGGTCAAATGATGTTAATGGAAAAACGGAAGAGAAGTAAAGGCAATTGGCTGGGAAGAGAAGAAGATTCATAAACAAGGAGATGAACAGGAGCAAAAAGGGGGAACAAAAAGTCGTTTGCGTAATATTCTATTGTCAAAGAGGTTCATTTTGTATCCTCCACCCTCAACCTTTTTTCATTGATCGATGCCAATATGGATAGGATCTGAGCAAATTGCGGTTGTTAACTTGCACATCTTTAGCAAGTTAATATCCAAGAAGACATTTAAAGGGTGAAATTCAATTTCATGCGGGTACGGATGGGGTTCACGGCGCTCTAGCTACGAGTCATCTCAGAAATTTGCTTTCAAATGTTCACCCCATTCACACATACTAACTTTAAGCCCCCAACAAATAATGGCGGTAGCATATGGTATTTTTTTTCCAGCAAATAAAAAATGTTGATCGCAGCAATTCTATATACTGTTGCAACAGATGTAACCAATAGACATAATGTACTTATACCGTAACGTTGCAAGGTTTGTTGAAGGTTATTTTGTCTAATACGGCATACGCAGTAGCACAGAGGTTTTAAATACAAAGAATTTATTCTTAATATTTAAAAAGAGTCTTACATAAATTGCGATCCAGTACTGTTGTGGTCCCATTCTTCGTTCGTTTTTTAGTATAATACCGACTTCGCCAATCCGTTCAAAGATCACTCGTAAATATGCATGCGGATAATTTGCATTTAGTGCAATAGTTGACATTTTTCGCCGTTAAAAAGCCAGCTTGAAAATGAAAGATTGCAAATTTGATTTCGCCTCCGTGTAATTGTTAAATGTGTTGATAATTCAATTCATTATCCACATGTGAGTTGCGAGCTAAATAAAAAGGCAGAAGCCGAATTGCATCTAGGCAACGATAGAAAAATGATCAAAGCTAATGTGAGGGGAGTCTCACCCCACAGTTATGCGATGAAAAACGAAAATAAAAGAGAAAGAAACAGTTGCCATAAATGTTAATAATGAATGATTTGAACATTTTTTTCATGCGCATTGAATGTCGGATTATAAAATGATTTGAGTGCAGACAGTTAACACTTGGAGAAAGCATTCTGCCGATATATTAAGGCTGCAATAGTGCCATGGAATAAAATTATTATCAAATTGACGGAAGCAATTTCCATCAGCGCCTATGAATTTATAAATGATCATAAAAAGACGAAAGAAAATTATTTTGGTTTCGTTTGCACATAGAATCATGTTCAATTTAACTGAGGATAAATTTGGGATTCAGATAGTCTGAGCCAATCATAATGCATGCACATGTATTAAAAATCATTTTCAGTTATTTCCTAATCAGAAATGCGTATAAATGTAATTTTCATCAGCATAGTTTTAAAATTCAGCCATGAATCACATTTTCACCATCAATGCTGTCATTTTTCCCTTTAGTAAAACATTTGTTAAATTTTCGTTCCTAGTATTAATTTTATAATGACCTTTTAAGGACTTTATTCCCTCAAATTTTACATTAATTTCCATCAGTGATATCTAATATCTAACACGGATTTCGATTTTAAAATAAAAAAATGTTCATCGTTCCATCAACTTGGCAAATTTTAATAATCAGGAACTAGAAAAATCACGATGATATGCGCTTAAAATATTAATCTTCAATTCTTTGTTGCAAACAAATTTATGCTACACTCTGTATCCTAGCCTGATATAAGTCGCGTTGGGAGATACTAGCAAGGAATGTATATTACTTGACCATGTCTATAAACCTGGATAAGGCAAATTAAAAGTTTATACAGATGCTAATTGACAGTGTAAAACCAAAGTATCTGCCATAGTGTCTGCATGTCAAGTATCCATTAACATCAAGCGTGTCAATCAACGTTGGCGCTCCAGTAATCTCCTGCTCAAGGTGTAGAATTTCATGATTTGAAAGAGAGCACTGTAGAAAATCAAAAGGGGAGATGAATTTCAAACAACGAAACACCCCCTACTGTACGACAGAATTTGCAATAGTTTTTCCTTAAATGTCTTCTCTAGCCACTGTCAAATTAAATGAATACATGAAATGCTCATTCGAAAGGATCAAAGGTGCACGGAAATCACTTTGTACTTTAAAAGCATTTTCGTGATAAACCGACAGCTTAAATACTTTCTTTAAAACTCACAAATGAAGACTCGCAGTAATAGCAAATATATACAAGAGTGTGACAGCTAAGCGTCTTTCACATCCCTCTAAAACTATCAGCAGATTGGCACTATACTGGTCTATACAGTAAAAGTTGGTAGCGCATCATGCCGAAATGCTGAAATTTAACAGTACATACACTGTACCTAGTGTGGTTAATCCTTACTAAAATGCATTAAGCCAAGTGAACTACTGTTAATTATTTGCTATCATCGTGAAAGTTAAAAATTATAGTCTACATTAAAAAGGTACCAAAACCTAGAGCAATAAGATGCATACAACATGCGTGATTCTATTAAATGTAAAAATTCTTCAAAAAGGAAAAGTCAGTAAGCTGATTTGCAAATATGAAGTAGCATTAAATATCAATGTTTTATAACATCACTAAAACTATCCCTACAAACGTTCGATATTTTTTAACGAAACACTTACAAACAATTACAGTCCCGTAATATACATTGTACATGTATACTGCGCTGTATTAGAATTATTAATTAAAAATGAATGTATTATTACATTTTTGTGCAATAACATACTGGTTACTTTTAAAACATTGTATGCTTGCTCCACTTTCACCGTGTTGTAATACGTATTCTAAGACATTGCAGTTGACAGCTATAATTAATCACAACCCAAAAGGATGCTCATCACGTAAAAAATTACACATTTTTACTTCAATTGATAATTGATAAATTTATTTTTTCCCGTGTAGAATGGTTCATTAGAGACGCAACGTTCTTTTTTTATAATTTGACATTTGAAAATGTCCCGTTAACTTATAAAAAACAAAATTAAACTTGAAAAAAAGCTAAGTTTGTGACGTTCATTGTCCCAAAAATGTTAATCCGTATTTGCATAATGTGAATAATTAAATTCCTAAATTCCTTCCTACATTCCATT
>JAQIXS010005287.1:0-12977 GCA_034700785.1 Rossiulus vilnensis
CTCGCAATATCCAGGCAAATTCTCCTAAGAACTAACTTCAAGAGGAATTTAAGCCAAGTTAAGTGCGTTTTGAAAGTGCTTTTAAATCGTTCACCAAAACGAACTATTCCGAATTTAAATTGGATATCTACTTGTTGAAATAAAAAAGGCTTTTATCTTCCATGAAAATATATTTCATCATCAAATAAATCTAAAAATAGTGCGGCTCTATTGCTCCGTTGCAAGTTTATTTTCTTTCATTTGGGATTGCCAGTTAATCAGTCATTTAAAAAATTTTAAAAAAAACTATTTCACTCTAAGGTTAGTTTAAGATCTACGTGTATTTTTTAGCTCGTTGTGAGCTTTAGTTGTTAAAAATATCGATGAAACTTGGTTCGCTTACCTGATCTATGAGGTGGCGAAGACGAGGAGAATCCGAGTGAGCTGAGAATCTGGAGAGAATCTTTGTGAGAAATGATTCGAGTGAGGTTGGAGCTGCGTGCTTTTCAACCCTCGTCGATCGACGATAGGCGTGACGTATCCTCCGGATGTGACCAATACTCGAACGTGTTGACATTGGCAAATGTGTTCACGAAGGGTTTTAGGGGGAGGGAGGTTAAGGGGGAAGAGTTACGATTCTTACCTGGCCTTAGCGTGATAACATGTCACGCTCACCCGAGCTTAAAACGCTGACCAAAAAAAAGCTTATATTTTTTTTTTTATTATTATTTTAATTTTTTTTTTTCCTTCAACTTCGCTCAATACGAAAGGATCAGTGAAGTGAATCTAACCTTCGTTTAGATTTCTACGCTGTCACACGTACATCTTTCACTTCCTATATCGCCATAACCTCCGAGCCTTGGGCAGGACGCTACCGTCTATAGTTCGATGATAACAATGGGGACAACCCCTTTATTAACCACTATAAATAAAAATTACGTACTTCTAAACGCGCTTGTTGTCATCTAAACATCGATCGCTCAGTGGGGTATTTTGCACCAAAATGCTCTCTTAAAGTCAGATTTTAAACTTTTGTAGAACATTATTTAAAAACATGGTTTAGTTATAAAGGCCGATAGCTATGATATCATATTACGAGCCCATATCAGCGAAATTTTATGAAACCTCCCTCTACGTGTACTTGAGCCCCACAGCCAGTTGTAATTTAATCATTTCCTATAGTTTTCAAATTAATTTTTTCACAAAAATTGATTTTATTATGCGTCAAGCCTTGATAAGTAACAAAACGAATTACATCATAATATTCATGATTTACATAAGAAAACATATCCTGGATACTGGTGCCAATTTTGCGTGTGAATGCTACGGAAAATGTGATAATACGGTTTTTAGGGTTTTAAAATACGACCCTTTCTTGTTAAAAGATGTCTTAAAACGTGTAAATATGCGTTGGGGCCACACCAAATAGTCTCCAATGTACAAAGGCTGTAAAGCGATCTAAAAACTGCCCTAAATGGAGTAAAATCTCACGGATAGACTATTCTATAGCTAGAGAAAGAGGGTTCTAACTAGATTTTACTCTACAGCGTACACTTGCCTTTAAGAGCAATGCCATAGAAGTTGAGCATTAAATCCACCTGCAGTATTGGCAGTATTGTCTAGTACATGTAGATGGCTCGCAGATTTCAAATGGATACTGTATTTCGGAACATACATGTAATTAGTTGCCAAGGGCCTCGCTTAATAGGTTATGAACAAATTAAGTTTCCCTACAGGTGGATATGCTTCTGCTTGGCAAGCATGCAAGAAGTGAACAAAAGAAGGCCATATCACACTGAATTGATTAGACGTATTTAGCCATTTATTGTTTTCTCCATAAGGTCGGGTTCTCTCTAGAGATTTCGCGAATTTCAATTAAGTTCCGAATAAGTTCTCAACTATTTCTAATAATCTAGTAAATCGATTCAGACGGAAAATACACGTTCGTCCCGTGAGATTGTCGGAAAGTTAGGAAACGCGAAAACCTTTAGAAATTTCTTAAAACGAGTAAGGTTGTATAAAAAAAATGTAAAAAAAAAACACCAGTCCAAATTGCGGAGTTTGAAGATTTCACTCGATACTTATGCATGTCGTTTAACCTTCAATTTGCTCCAAATTGGGTCTATCTCTCTACTTTGTGTATCTATCCGATAGGGGGCGGGGGGGTGGTCACTGAAACGAAAAACGAGAAAATGTGGTCCTCATTGTTGGAATTCTCAATCGTGGCGTGTAATTCATTCATTGTAAAAACCAAAAAAAAACATTAAATAGAAATTAGATTTCTTTTAAGGCCAATAAAACGAAAATCCCAGATTGCTAAACGTACGATATATCATGCGTTGCTTAAGCGCAACAGAAAAAAGAAACAAATACAATTGTACAAAAACAGTCAATGGATTTGGCTGCCTTTTTATTTCTTGAAAGTTTAAAGAGATCCTTGCCAATCTCATCACTGGATGTGAACGAGCGGACGCTATAGCTCTTTCAACAATCAACATATGTTTTTTTTTTCTAAACGTACAAGTGAGTACACCTACATATTGTACAATTGTACATCGTAGGTGTGGCCCCATCCCAAATCTACCGCACGGTGGGACCCAATTTTCACACCCTCGTCAGTCGTCAACAATTAGATTGTAGTTAGTACGTGTATAATTGGTATTGATAATACAAGTATTGTAAAGATTCACTCGCCAATTCAGAATTTGTATTGTGATGACGTAGAGGATCACACGAGTCCGTCAAGCTGCACATTCGAATTTTTTTCACAAATAGATCGCAAATGATGAATTTTATCTCACATTTCAAAGTAATAATAATAATAATAAAAGTAATTCAGTAGCATCATAAATGATAGGCGAAAACTATTGAAATGCGCGACTAGAAATCTGGGATAGTAAGCGAAATTTCCCTGAAATACGGTATTTATTTTTCAAAATTTTACTAGCGTTGGGAATATTATTGGCGAATTTTTTCACAGAATAAATCAGTAGCAATACATTTAAATCAACGTTTGCTAAGAAATATTTACGAATAAAATTGATTTCTTACAGGGCTTATTGACTATTTACTTAATTTAGTAGGGCGGTAAATAACTAATTGAATTTGAAATTAGTTTCTTGACGAGGATGTTACGGGGATTGGTCCTAAATAGCCCACTTTATGAAGAGTTATCTTTAAAAAGAAGTAGTTTTAATTGGATTCTGTTAATTTCTGTTGCAGTCAGTGGGAATGATTCATCGAGGCAATGCGTGTAATGTACAGTTAATGTAGTAAATACATTTATCATTATAAAAACAATTTTGCTGATGAACTTCATCTGCATAGATGAAAAATCAGCAAACCAAAAATTACATCCAGAATAGCGGCCGGGAACTGAATATTCTCAAAAGCAACGCAAAATTAGGGAGTTAATTTTATAATGTCATAAGAATCCTATTAGGGAGGTGCCATTTAGTTCTTGACACTGAGTTCATTTATCGTTTCCCATAATTCGAAAATTAAAATAAGTGTACACTGTATTCTCAAAATTGATTCAGCAAAAAATTTTCAGAAAAATAAACCCTAAGAGAAAATACATTATCGCTACATGTAGACTTACATATATTTTTTTAATTATCGATATAGCGACGTGTCATCCTCCTTTGGTCATCTATCAATACAATTACAATTACTCCTGTCGTAACTTTTTTTTTCTCTTATAAAGTAGACAGACATTATGAACGGCCCTTTTCTCGGACAGTAATCTATGAGCTTTCCTCGATTTAGCCACGCCCACTACTCCTTTTGCATTGGAGATGAAAATGGCGTCCGTCGGTGGAGGCAACGTGAGGTGAGTCTCTAATTTTCTGTTTTTTTGCGCTTTGTTCCTCATTATTTATTGATATCGGGCTGCCAATATGTAATTTTTAGATACGATTGGTATCAGACGGATACTTTCATTGTCATTACCATTCTTACGAGACACGTGAAGGCCAAACATTTCGACGTGCAAATCGCCGAAACAATGGTATTTGCCGAAATGCGCAGTTGTTTTTGCTCCGAACAACTTTTTATAATCAAATAATTTTATGTTTCTTAAGTTAACTAACTCGTACGCTGTTCAATCAGGTCACTTTGAATGTGCAGTTCGAAGACGCTGAGGATTTTGGTTTGCATCTGAATTTAGCGCACGGTGTTCTTCCAAGTCAGAGTTCCTGGAAGCCGTTCGCTTCGAAAGTATGCTATTTTTTCAATTCTCTTATAAATTTTGTGTGATTATATCATTTACAATGTCTGAAGGAAAGCTCAGTGAGATTTCAGTACTATGAAAAAGTGCGTCACGCTGCTGTGTATCAGAAAAAACTATATTCAATCTACCATTACTGGATGCACGGTTTTATTATACAGTGTACCGCTACTGTAATGTACATTCCATTCAATTAATAATTAATTTCCTCGTGGTGGAGGCTGAGGGTTATATGGGTTGAAATCCACATAACCAAGTATGTAGAGAATGTATTACCATAAATGGTTAGATACGTGTGATCTCTTGACATGACAGTACGCCTTGTAAGAGCTTCATCAAATGCTGAAAATTCACGTTATGAAAAGCTTTGTTTGGCTTTCAAAGATATTCACTACTGAAAGATTTAGAATGACAAAGTGAACCAAGCTACAGTGTAGATGTCTATCTGTAGAGTGGTAATTATCGATAATGCTCTCGTTTAAGTGTAAAGGTTGCTAATCATTTATGCTAATTGTTCCTATTTGTTTATGAACTAGTAGTGAATCTTTAGAGTAGCGTCAGTTTAGACAGGCTTGTTTGGCTGAGATTGGGATTTGCAGAGCCACTTTGCACCGTACCGTATGCACTCTCTGAACCGGCCACTATGGGGACCAGACCCCTGTTCGGTTAAACAGACTTAATGTTTGAATGACTTTTTAATTCTATCTAACGAGCAGTACGTATACATACTTAAGCACAGGCGAAAATAAAGAACGCACAAGCTATAATTCACATCCACTCGTCTGCAAGCCACCCACTCAACTGAATTTTATTGGCGTCTATACATATTGTTAACAAAAGCTTTCAGGTAGTGACTTGTCACTTAGTCACATCTAAGCGGCCAGTTAAGAGGGTGTGTACTGTCATTATAAAATGCATTATGCAGCGGAAGCGTGATATAGAACTAAACTGAAATGGTTACTAAAGCAGTAGGCTTCAGGTCTCTTTATTTCCTATGATTGTCCTTATGGTTACTGCTGTTGCTTTCTGATGGTTGTAGTTTTTGTTAGCTTTTTCCTGGCATCCGAGAACGAAATTCTGACTTGCATAATTCTCTTAATCAGAAAGCAATGATTTATTCATAATATTGTCTGCAGTGATCAAATGAATCATGATATTAGGTGGCCTAATATTCTTGGGATATAAATGTCATTATGTATTAGCTCTTGTGTATGCAAGCTTAGATGTGATTCTTAAATTCTGTCAAGTTTTTAAGTTAAACTTTTCATCATATTAGTAATTTTATAAGTTAGTTTTTTGCATTAGTATCATTAACTATTCCTTAGTGTTGTCAAAAAAGGCCCTTTATTTGCATGAAGATTTCAATGTGGGTGATATTTTAAATATGCTTATTAATTTGACATTATTTTGTGCTGGATATAGACCATCTTTTGTAATATTAAAGTTATGAATATAGAACAGTGAATATATTTATAGGAAAGATAGTTGCAATAGTGTTTTTTGCTACCATTTTCCTGTATCAGGCAACAACCGAATAATATTGGGTTGATGGATTGCACTCCCTACCACATGGTATATCACTTGCTAGTAGGGTACTGAGTTGAATTGAATTGATTCAGTGAAGCTTTTATAGGGTTTATTAGACAAGTTGAGGAATTTCATCGATGGTTCGTTTTAAAGATAATGTGTAGAGAAAAACTGCCTTATAAAGAAATTGAATCAGTGACTCTCCCCTAAACGTTTTGTTCAAATTTTGAAAAATTAAAATAAGAATCACACATGAATATAATTTCATTCATTTTATATTTTCAGGTCGAAGTAAAGTTAAGAAAAGCTGAAGGAATTCGCTGGAACTCCTTAGAAAGGGCTGCATCTACAGCTGATTTGCCTAATCCAGTCATTTCCCAAATTGGTTTGTAATTTACAATTCTTCTTGATGCTGGAATAATGAATAGTCAAATATGTCCAGGTTGCTGAAGTGAGAACTGGGGACTGGTCTTTTTTTTAATCTGTTTAAAAATAGTATAACTGTAATATAGATTGATCATTTTTATCCTGTAAATCCGTGACATTTTCTGAAATATTTCGCTGATAGTCACTTTTTGTTAAATTGAAATTCCGTTTATGCGTACAGTACATTTGTTATATATGCAAAAATGTTCATAAAAAAGAAAACTTAAATGATTAGTGAAGCGTATAGATCACTGTAACAAAATTAATTTTTGGAATTCCCCTACCAGTTGTTTCATATCTATAAATACCAAGATGGCTGTGCACATTGCAACTTACTATTCAGTTAGTTCATTATTCTGTTCAATTTAACTAATGATGAACAATTAGATGATTTGCGCAGCAGGTAGTTAATGTTAGAAATGCTAGTCATAATCACAATGGTTTACGAATTTTCAACTTTATAGAAAATTGTATGTAAAGTAATTTTAAGATAGCTGTCATTACAGGTTAATGAAATTCTTGTCCTGTCAAGGATCTTAAATTTAAAAAGAAAATTGTTTCATATAGGTTCATCTCAGCATACTCCCCGTGATTATCCATCATCAAGCTCTCAGAAAAAGGATTGGGACAAAATTGTGACGGATATTAGCAAAGTCGAAGAAGAAGAAGAAAAGAACTTGAGCGGTGAAGCGGCTGTTAATAATTTATTTCAAAAAATCTATTCGGATGGATCGGAAGAAGTGAGGAGGGCCATGAACAAGTCATTTGTAAGAAACATTTAAATACGTTTGCTGAATCCCTTGTGTATTTTTTGTTTTATCATAGTGGTAAAATTTTCTTTAAAAAAAACTGCAATAGTTGATCAGCTTCAATAAATTTTGATGGCCAAGGTCCTGATGAAAAATGAGCTTACTAGTGATAGTGTCAACTCAATTTAAAGTTTGTTGTATTAATTTAGCAAACTCCAACTATGCCAATTCAGTCACTTGAGAATGATTGCTTTACAATTTTGAATCACACATTTGTTTTGTAACAAATTATGGACGAAAGAGGCGGGTAATGATATTGCTAAATTAATTTAATTTAAACTAATATAAAATTGTTTTAAAAGCAGCCGCACTTAGCATTTTGGAGATGTAGGTTAAAAACGTGGCTTCGCTATCCTGACTTTGGTTGTTCTACTTAAATTACTTCTGCACAACCACATTCCTGCTCAAATCTTCTGTCATTTACCCCAGTGTGCAAGTGAAACATATGGTAGAGAGTATTATACTACAATGGAAAACAGATGTACATGTAAAATAGCTCGTAACACCCCGTACATAATGTTAAAGGAGACAAAATACAAAATGTTAAACAGACTGGATATGTCATTTGTCTGACTTGTTGAAATTTGCATTCCTATTTGGAATCAAATGGTGCAGGGGGGGGGGGATGAGAGAAAAGGGGGGCCAGATTTGTTACGGCTAAATACCAGCGAGATGAAAACGTTACCCAAATGATCTAGTCTCCGTTAAGAAACGCTAGTTCGGTGAAGGGAATCCTTAAACGTAACCACCGTGTTGGTAGAAATTGTCATAATAATCTGCTTATGGAATTATATTCTTGTTCAGACCCATGTTACTGGTCCTATTTTCTGTAGGCCATCAGAGGTTCGGATAGCCTGTCTTTAAGCTATTAGAAATTCAATTCGGCGATGATGTTGGTGCCCATCCAAATGTGGTGGTACTTGCAAAATAAATTTGATTTATAGATTACACACCCTACCACATGCAATTCACTTACTGATTGTAGCATACTGAATTGAATCGAATGAAAAAGTGATAACGTTTAACAGCAAGGACTGGCATGGCTTTTGCAAATTGTTCAGTTTACTCCAGTAGTTCTATTGAGTTACTGTTTCTTTAACCGAGTTGGGTCTTGCCACTGTTTATCAGGCGCTAACCTTCGCTATGTCCATATATTTTAATGCATTGCCGTAAGAGGACAGATGCCAGCTATGTGTACAGTGATGCATTGAAAAATATGGATCTAGCAAAGATTAGCCACTGATATCTCACAATTGCCAGCTAGGTGTGCAGCCTGCTTAAGTCAGTTTGTTGTCCAACATAGATATATGGGAAGAGTTGGGTCTCCAATTCAACTCGACTCGGCACCCTACTTTCCGCTAAGATTTGCCATGTGGGTGGAGTGGTGTAATCCAATAACCCATGTTATTATTTTTTATTATTCGACTGATAGCTTAGCGCTATCATTTGGAACAAAATTCCAACGTTTGATGGTACGCAAGAGACAAGACCAATAGTATGGATCCGAATGGATTGCTCAATTTCCATAAGTGGGTTTGAATGTAAGGTTCCACCACCTTGGTGCTTTCGTTTAAAGATTTGCTTCAGCAAATTGATATTCCCATGCAAAGTAAATTTATCAGAAAGTCCCAATTCATTGTCTCCCACTGGAGACCATCGGTCATTTGGGAGACGCTTTCATCTCTTAGCTGGTATTTACCAGTGACGAATCTAGCAGTGAATCGTTAATTGTGGAGCTGTGACATAAGGCAATTTCCCAGTGAAATTTTGAATACTATGATGTTCAGTTCTTGTGATACACACATATTCCTTTGTACTAAATTTACTTAATTTGACTTATTTTCAGATGGAATCTGGAGGAACTGTACTAAGTACGAATTGGAATGAAGTTGGCAAAGATACCGTGAATGTTAAACCTCCAGATGGGATGGAGTTTAAGAAATGGGAGCAGTAGGACTTGAAATCTTGGAAGGATAAGTCGTTCGTTAAACCAGCTTTTACTATTTATCAGTGTTCACTTTTTTAATTATGTCTGGAATTTCCTACTTATTTTCAAAACTAAACAATCCTAAGATGGGCAGTATGCTATGGAAATTCCTTGTAAATGAAAATAAACAAATGCTCATGTAAGAAGTCGGTTTTATTTAAGAAGTCATTTGTTCTGGCTTCTTTTCACTTGGATGCCTTGGGTTAGCTACCATGAATTCGATTTTCTATAAATTCTTATTCTTTTAAATGAAGGAAATCTTAAATCTTCAGTACCTTCATTTTCTATGTTGACCAATTGGAGTCGTCGATCTGCCTCAATAAATGCATTATCAAATTGTTGTACAGAAAGGGTTTAGAATGAAAACTTCATTTTATTTAACAACATTTCTTTTGTACAAGCCTTTTTTCGCAGCCTACTAAGGTTGAGGGGTATCACTAAGCGACGTTATGTCTAGTTAAAAATATGCAAAGACACCGGATGTGTTATAAAAATGTCAGTTAAACTGACATAATTTTACACTATTTACACCGTTCCTGAATGTTCTTACAATGACTAAAGGTTAATGAGATAGCACTTTCGTGACTGGCAATTACTTTGGTGAAACAATGGCAGTAAAGCGTACAACAATAACGAAAAATGCCCTGGGCTTGATAATTGGTAGTAATGTGGAATGCAAAGGCTTTAGCCATTTTTTTTTTATGTGGCAGCTATTGCTGCAAATGTTAAGTGCATTAGAGGATTTTCCATTGCCAACAAAGATGCGCATAACAAAGGGCCACTGTTTTCCTTATTATCTGAAACACTATCTTCGCCGTACAGTCGTTTTATGCCGTCGTAAATGTCTTCTTCCATGTCATTTTGATGCGCCTTTCTTTTGAATGACTTTGAAGCGGACATCTTATTTGATAATGATAGCTTTCCGATTAGAGTCCATGAGAAAAAGCTATTGGAAAGGATTCTAGAAATGACCTCACGGCAACGAATTAACTCCACATTATGAAGCTGAAAATTAAAATAGTTTTTATTAATGAATATAATGTAATCTTATGGCAGCATTAACTATCTAAAGCTGCACAGAAATGTCCGTTCCCATTATTTGAAAATGTTTTGAGATTTGATCACAACTATTATTCCAAAATAAATAGTAGTAAATATTTTAAAGTTAAAAACGCATTTTTTTAACTGAATAACTTCACTGAAATTCACCTGAGCAATTCCAAAAAAAAGCCATCACAAGTTCAAAAATGAAATTAACCTTTGTTCGTTTTTGTAACAGGATGGTCGCAGCTAACCAACCGCAAGTATAAAAACTTAGTTCCAGGCTGATGAGGGCCACTGCGATCGTGGACGGCTTTATCATCAAAGCTTCACTGTTACAGGCGCATGTAATCAACTTCTGATTTAAACTGGGCATCAGATGGTCGAGATCTGAAGTTTTTCCAAACTGGTCAAGTACTAGCAATGCATGGAGCTAAACAGTGAAAAAAAAATTAGTTTCGCCTCATACCCAGACACCTTTTTTAAGAATTAAGAGCAACAAAAAGCCTTACAACATGCACAAAATCCAAAGCTGTTAATGTTTGTAGATTCCATTGCAGCTTGTTCAAAATAACCCTTTCCATCCGAAGTATTTCCGCGGCAGAACAAGCATAATTGCTAGCGAGCACCATGTCACCGGTTGATGGAATTATCTGAAAAAGGTAATGCATCTTTATATTAATTAGCCCAATATCCCCAAAACATATTTAGTTCTTGATATTTAAAATGAATACTAGTCAGGATACACATAGTGTAATAATTGTGATTATGACATGTATTTGAAAGATTATAATTTGATAGATTTGGTAGCAGAACCAGATTTTAATTTTGGTGAGCCATTGTTGAGCGATGAAGGCGAATGTGAATGACATGTGAATATTTAATGACAAAAATATCGGGACAATGCAAAACTCATTTTAGTAACTTAATCTGTATCTATTATAATCAATTTAGTTATAAAGATGTATTTAACAACCTCATCTTCTTCCAAGGACTTTATTGCCAAGAAAAGACAGCTGACTGCTATGCATTTCAAGTACTTGGGATGTGCCTGAAAAAACGAATGAAATAAGATTAAACCTCCATCTCCGTTGTGATTAAACATTTCTTTTCACTTATTAATGTCATCCAATTATAGGAACTCACCCTGACTAGAAGTAAAAATCTGTCGAAGATGCTCAAAGATAAGTTGTAGACTTCCAGGTTGAAGCTAAACTTCTTGTGGATTTGAAACAACCACCTCGCAATTTCATCTCTTTGATTTCCGTTGATCTAAATGAATTCCAGATCGCAAACAGAAACTAGATTTGGTTAGGAGGAAATCTTAATTTGGACAGTCGTTTTTAATTTTTAGTAATGTATTGCGAGACTTATTACCCGTTCATTAATGATATTATTGCACGAGTTCGCTGGTGGTTGGTATTTAATCGGTTGCCACTTCAATTCCTTTTCTAGCATGGAGTTCAACATTTGCATCAACTTCTCACCGTTCGGACCACATCTCGGCTTCACCATGTTTTATTTACAAACGGCGTGACCTTAAATTGATCGTGATATGGGAAATAGTAAAGTCGAACTGTCTTCGCATTGTTTATAATGTTTAAATTTCGTTGCATTTCCTATGACCTAAACAATGTACATGACTACGTGTACATCATATTGGAATCTTGAAAGAAAAACTAATGGAAGTTAGGTCCTTCGTGACCTCGGATCTGCCTTTAGATAAATTGCTCTTTGAACATCGACTGATTTATTAATTCTTCGTGACCCGATGATCACAGGTAACTGCGTCATTCAACTCAGTTCATTATACCTGTCAATTTAAATTTGTAAGCGTAAAATGAATTCACGTAGCCGATAAATAAGAGCTTATAATAGTAGGCTACTGCGTATTATTTTTTTTTTTGCGATTGCTCGGGTTGCCTGATCGAGCGGGAAAATTTTAACCTTCGTATTTCTTCCGCCAATGTTTTAACCAAAATCGACCGTAATTAAGTTCTACGTTAACAAATGACTAGTTTAATTATCTACCAAATTAATGCTACCGTGACATAAAATAGCAACGTAAGATGGAGTCATCGAAGGAGATCCCACCCTAAAATAGAAATTCAGCTGTTCGAATTTCAGGTCGTATCGACGGGACTTACCGTAATATTTCATACAAAAACGTAATTGGCTCGTAGCTGCAATCATGAAGACTAGCAATGCACTGTTTAACGGCCAACATTTAGCTTACAAATCAACGAATTTACAAAAATAAAACAAAAATTATAAAATTCCCAAGTGGAACGTTCGGAAGCAGCCTATTTTTAAAATCTCAGATGACAATGTTTATGTGCGAGAGAGGCGAAGCACCTACGACGTGTGTCATTGCGCAATAACCGTAGTATGATTAGTTTTATTCCAGCAGTTAATAAATTATCCACATTCGCAATATTCAGATAGTCAGCACTGAAGTCAGCGATTTTATTAGGCATTCAATGAAAGCATAAATAATGTCGTTTGGTATTTTTGCGTATAATACGTAATTCAGGGTTATTCTACATTGCGTAATGCGGTTAGGTGCTCAGCTGCTCGCGATCATATAGTTCCATCAACAAATAAGTCGAAATTTAAAAATCAAACACCTTCGCAACTTTTCGAATAATTTAAAACGTCTGTTAAGCAATTTCGGTGTTGATGCCTAATCGGAAAAATACGCGCAATTCTGATATAAATGTCATGAAGTTATTTCCAATTTTTGATCCACCCGTGTATCACATCAGGCGATAGTCCGCGAAAGGCTGACGCAATGTGCGTATAGTAAATGTCAACTACTATCGTAAAGGAATACGTCAAAACTGCGACTTATTACAGGAAATCGAGGCATTTTAGTCGAGATCGCTTAGGATTCTGGGATAAACTTTTAGAATATGGAGAAGACGAGACAAGAAAGAAAAAAAGAAACGAAGGTCCCACCGAGATTTGAACTCGGATCGCT
>JAQIXS010005288.1:0-12977 GCA_034700785.1 Rossiulus vilnensis
TTTAACTTTTGGAGGACAATTTCGAAAAATTCTTTGTACAAATCCTAAGGCATTGGTTTACCACACCAGTAATTTTACTAATATGTGTATCCCAATATACGCCTATATAGTCTAAAATCGCAATATATGATGTAATTAGTTTAATTTCATTATATGCAGATGCAATCTGCTCTGATTTGGATTATTTCCATTGCCTTCGAAAAAAAATAGAAATGGTTGCCCCTTTTCTCGATTTACACTTCCTATTTACATGTATCTGCGCATTGTATAATCGATTTAGCATCTTAACAACAGGAAATGTCTTTCCTAGAGACTTAATTCTCTACAATTGAAATTTCTGTTCCTGTTATTGCATACAATACATAGAATGGCCATGCTGTAAGGCTCAGAAATTTGGTAATATTGCCGAAGCGTAGCCAAAATGCACGTCACTTTTTGTGCTAGTGGAAAAAATTGTAAATTTAGTTTTAGTATACGAAGCTATTTTAATATTTTATAAATGGCCATAAATGAATGATAATGTCGTTTGTTTATTTGTGTTACCGTCAGATTAAAAATGTTGCGTACCATAACAATTGTGCTGCTACTCCATACAGTATTGCCTGAACGTAAAAAAAAACGTTTCGGTATGGTTATAATGAATTCCTCGTCAATTCGAGTTTTAAAGAATACTTTTCTTCCAGTACGGTTTTCCTCATTTGTAAAATTGTTAATAATTATAGAGAACAATTTAAATTCTGCGCTCGCATCTTTTACAGTTTTGAAAATTAACTAGTCATCATCTTCATTAACATGCTAACATTAATACGATCGCATTTGGCAAAACTGGTTAAATTACGTAGACTACTTGCGGATTATAACTTGAATTTGAGTACAGTATCTGTGTGTATTGAATATGATTTTGAACTATCGATGCATTTATGCTGCTGGTACGCCAACTGGTTGATTAAAGATAGACGTAATTATTCGTTAGAAAGAGATCAGATTAGTTTAACATTTTTCTTTTATGATTCTCCACAGTACTTAATTAATGCTAACCGAATAATGTGCGCATCGATATTGCATTGAATTTCTGACAGTATGCCTACCTGAAATACTGATTTAGTACTATTGATAGGCAATATTGATCGTGGAAGGTCCCTATTATACAGCTATTCCACAGATAAGCTGTTTAAAGACTGCGGAACGTACCATAATTCAAATATGTCTGATTTTGAAAAAAAAAATGTCATGTTATATTGACTAAGATCGAATGTGGGGGATGCAAGCATAACGGATCTGGCCCTAACAAGTCGTTTTTGTTGAGACGTTTCGCTTCCTGAAATTTTTCCTAGAACCTATCGGCATTCAATATTTTCTTCACATTCCAAATATTATTACTATTTTTTCTATTCCGAATATATTGTTGAAAGAGATCTGAGGACTTCTTGTCGTAGTTCAGAAGATGCCTCTGTGGGAAGTTGGGGAATCTTCCCTGCAGTTCTGCACCCCATTCCTGCTCCATGGTAAACAGAGCCAGGCTTTTGGCAATTTAATTCTTCCTCCAAAGAGTCTCCCCGCTCACTTTCATATGTCAAACACGCTTCAAGCGCGCTATTTATAGCCCCGAGTCGAAGAAATATTCGCATTAGATTACGGATTGACTCTTTGGCTCCGGCACTCGATTTCCATTCTCCAGGTCCGCTCCACGTACGCACCAGTCTTCGTTAAATACTGCAAGGGTATCACCCCCTCGAACGCTGGCAATCAAGGGGCAGAAATCGCGAGGCACACACTTAAGCTGCGTGTTTGCTATTCGCTCGACTTTATTTATAAGATATTGAATTTCCATCCGCCAAGCCTGGCTCGGATTCCTGGTGTCTAAACAGAAATGAAACAATGAGTTAGCTGCTGGAGCGCTGCGTGGGGTCCATGCGAGGCCGGTTCTGTTTGAAGATCTTAATGAAATAAGACCGCGAAAGACCTGGGCGTGCGAAATTTCCGCCTAAAATTGCTGCGTTTTCATGCCACTTGCCTGCTGTTTTTAATAGGCTTCCATCGAGTATTTTTCACGTGGAATTTTTACTGGCGATCTGCTTACTGAGTTGTGGAACTATTAACTATTCATCATTACATCTTCTTGATCCAAATCTATTATCCAATGGACAATCCGCCAGCCCAATGGTTTTAACCGTATTGAAGTTAATTTTTCTCTATATTGTTGCACCAGAAATTTAATTTACCACAAAAGCATGAACCGATATGGCGAATAAATTATATCCATTTATGCCCATACATGTCCATATACTGCTAAACCAAATGGAATCTTTTACGTGAATACAAACAGCCAATAATAGTTTACTTAAGGTTTCGTACAAACATATCTACAAAATCAATATTGATTTAAAAAAGTAATTTTATGCACTTGTAATTTTAGTAAGGCGTCAGCAATGTCAAATTTCACACTTCTGTTGAAATAACTCAAATCTCAATCGTAATAAACTCTTAAATAGAGAATTTAATAAAGACATGAAGATATACATGTACTTTTAAGTGAAAGTAATGATAATTAACTTCATTTTAGATGTAAAAATTAAATTTTTTTAAAAAAAATTCAAAATCCTTTTCGATACATTGACCACTGGACTAAGGCGACCGATTGTCTTTTCCAGGCTTAACTGTAATCATATAACACATTTTCTATATGGACATGTTTGTGTGACTATTTATGAAGTCATATATGGCTTTATCTAAAATAATTTTTTAATCGAAAATAAAAATAAAACTACCTGAGAAAATATTCGTTTTAATGGTTTTATCTAAAGCTGCCATCTATGGCTATTTCAATTTGGACCATTGCATGGAGTCCGAGCAAGGTGGCTTAATGGCACCATTTCCGTCTTGCATTCGGGAGACAGGGTCCAAATCCCGGGCTGGCTATTATAATTGCGGTTATCGTGGTTTCCACAATATTTCCAGGCGAATGTTGCGATAATACTTCATTTAATGGCCACGACCGTATTTCATTCCCAATCTCCCGTCAGTTCTGTTAATTGTTAAATTTAAACTCTCACTTATGTGTTGACTGTTTGATTAAACTAATTTACCTTCTACCACATGGCAATAATATGCTGCTTGTAGGGTATCGAATAGAAATAGAATCGCTATGACAAATACAAGCGTAAGCCAATATTCAACTTTTCTACCTGGGAGAACTGACAATAATAAAACAATGGAACCTAAACTGCCATAAGTCCACGTCACAAATCCTGACTATATAACGACTTCACACATATATTATGTATGCATAAGTAGGAATCCAATTGGTATTTTTGACAAAATAGCTTGTTGATTCAGCAAATAGTTCGTTAAAAATATTATAAACGAATGTCCAAATAGTAGTTTCAGTCAAAGCGTTTGTGGACGTATAGTTATGCTGGTATGGTGCAGGTTTTAACACTGTTGGTATCATCTAGCGAGAAATTCTGGAACTAGCAAAGCTCGTTTGCACGCCTTCTATTGATTATTTCAGAGTGTAACATCCGTATAGCCGTGTATTCTTTGTAGAACTTAAAGGCCTGTTTCATTGATTGATTCGATAATTGTACATTGTAATTAACGCAAAAGTCCTGGGTTAGGAAGTCTTGCCAGGAAGATAACTAGTGATAATCCAAGTTTGGCCGGAGTGGGAGACAGCTTTACAAAGGTCTGTTGACTTCAAGCTTATTGGAAAGAAATAAGCCATATGTAACAGTCATTGGAAATGCATGTATCGAATGACATTTACATTGGCAATGGTTATAGTGACACTCTGTATGCCTAGAATCGTCGATGGGGAGTCAGTAGCGAAGTTTCGTGTTAAGCATGACATGTCAGATCTTTTTTCCAAGAACACGAGACCTTCACGACCATTTATGTCACCAAAGCGATGTGAATTTATAGGCCGATGCCAGATTACTCCCATCGGGAATGGATGTCGGACATGGAAGTGCTTCGTTTTGTTTAATATTTGAACAAGGATGCGTGCTTCTCCAATCTGATCCAGACTAATCCACATGGGGCGTGTGTTTGCAAACATCAGGACTTCAAGGTTAAAGGGTTCAAGCGAAATTAACGCGAAATGGAATGATAATGCAACCCAAAAGGAAGCTAAAATCCCAATACCATGCTCGTGATCTGAACTTTCCTTTCTTTTTGTTAGAGATTCAACAGTCCTTTACAAAGTTATCATCTGTAAGTTCAACTTATCAAAAAATGCAGAAATATGCGCACGAAAAGGTTCTCCGAGTTTCGGAAACTTCATGAACTGTATTATTCTTTGATATATTATGCAATTTGAAGTACAATTTGAAGTCACAAAAATAGGTTAATCATAGAAAGGGGTCGTGTGGTGGGTAGGGGACGGCTAATTCGTACGTCCAAGCTAATAATGACTCTTCACCCCAGATGGCACACAGAACTAATCGGCTCACACACATTATTTATTTAATATAACTACCTTTTAATTTTTGTATCCCAATGTAATGATCTATCACTTTATACGGCGAAATGTCGAATCGCCTGCATTATATATTTTAAATTGGACGTTGTCTTATTTGGGAAAGGGTCATTCAGAATAGAAATATGACAGTCATACAACTTTTATTAGGAACATCATGACATTAGTTTTTGGAACTATTCTAGCAAACAAGGGGTTGTAAATGGGCAAAAAGTCTACCACACTCTTGAGTGCGGTGGACTTTTTCACGAAAGTTCTCTATTGATGGCCCTGAGATGCATTGAGAATGTAGTGTATGTGTTAATACGAATAAAAACATCTAGTTAGGCTGCTGAAATATCAACAAGTCTCCTTACAGTTGGTAAAATATTTTGTTAAGAAATCAATGCAGAGTTTACTTATCGATTTGCGTACTAAGTGCTAAATGAGGTGTCTATTTATTTGAAACATTTTGTAACATTTACGAAGGTAGCAGTTTAAGCTTATTTCCCTATGAAAGTGCAATAAATTAATAAACTCTGCATTTTCGCTGAAACACCTTACTTTCAAGCCGAACAAATGCTTAGAGCCGTACGCACACCGTGATAATGCTCTAAGAAAAAATGAACGCTAATTTAGGACGACCCCTCTGGTCGATGGTCGTCCTATTTTAGTGAACCCAAGCAGTGGGTTCCACATGGTTCCCAGCGCAGAGCACGGACTAATCGTTGATTAATAAAAAAAGTGTGTTAGGAAGCGCTGAAGATGCTCAGTTTCGTTGGGCCTCAAACATAAAGGGAAAAGCTGCAAATCACCGTGAAGTCACGCTACGATTATTGCAGAAATATGTTTTGTTCAGGCATGACAAATTCCAATAGGCTGAACAGCGCAGTGGCAGAGCTGCGTGAATTCCCTTTCACGTGCAATTATATTAGGCTGGAAGAGAGCGTCTTTGCAAAAGAGAGCAACGCTAGCGTGAATCCTTCTCATAAAAACACGAATAACCCCCGCTGAAACGCTTACGTTTCTGCGTCCAACCAAAACAAAACGAACGCCCACGAATTTTCTTCGCAATGGCACTTACATCGTTGTCTGGAAAATATTCCTGCCTCAGTCTTTACCTAGTCTGCTCACCAAGGGAAAATGGCACGAAGCATCAGGATACGGGCGAATTGAAGGAAGCTGAATTTAGTTTGCATTGTAGAATATTTGATCTATACGGTTGCTACGCGAAATGTCCCTAAATCGAGACGAGGTTTTTACATTAACCAGCAGTACATCTATTTTAAGTAAGTTTTGAAGGGCAGGGGTATAACCAGTTACTGCAAGAATAAAACTCCTGGATCTTTTAGAGGTTGGAATACATGAACAAAAGAAAGGATTTATAACGATTCGCATGTGTCCGAGGGCAACAATGCATCATTGTTCTATTGTTGTTTTACATTAAAGAATTATGGTATTCTTCAACTAGTGTGTGTTGATATTTTGACGATTAAATTGAAATACATGCGTTGGTGTGTATTTCTTATGAGTCATGCTCACATAGTTATGCTTTTTCATCGAACAAAATAATGATGTATTTTATTGGAGCAAAACGTACGGAGCGTATACTCGGTTTAGCACTATTCGTTATAATATTTGTTATGTATTCGTTATAATAACGATACGTTACATTATAATATGAAATTAATATCATGTTTGATGCGGCCAAGTGCACACAAAACATCTCACTAGTCCTATGCTGCGCGCATATTGAAAAACTGAAGTCACTGTAGCAGTAAATAATTTAAATTTTGTATATTCTGCATTAGATTATCACTTAGATAACTAGGGGAACTCATCAATGTGCGTGTAATATCTAAAAAATACTATAAAATATTAAAACTAATAGATTTCTATTTTTAAATGTAACTCCTTACCACATTTTGTTGTTGTAACTAATTAAGCTCCAGCAACTTCTGTGTGAAACTCGTGTGTTCGTTTACTGAGGCTTGTTATTAATTGTGTATATATTTATTGAATGATATAGGTAAATATTAATTTTGAATGCTGAAAAATAAGCGGTAGATTATAGGAAATTCTATGTATGTGTACTTGTATATACATGTATATGCCTCATCTTCAAACTACGTGTATCAAGCTACCTGATTGAGCAAGTAAGCTGACATTAGCCTAGTATTTTAGGTGCTCTATTGAATTTACATTTAAAAGGTAATTTCTACTGGTTTAGAAATAATGGAGTGTGTAAGAACGAATTTTTGAAACTTCTTTAGAGGAGAACATTGTTAAAATTGTTTTTAGGGCAATACCTTCTGGCTGGTTTGGTTTGCAAGAAATCGGGGGCAAATTGTCCTTCATTTTGTTTAACCCTACACAATTATTCGATGGAACTGGATGCTATTTATGAACTAAGCCTATTATGGCTCTGTCGTAATGATATACTCGGTTATAGAGGCTGTTTTGGCCTAGATTTTATTAAAATATGACCGTCTGGCAGACTAGACGTTCGCAAATTGATTGCTCAACTTTCTATAAATAGGCCTACGGTGAAAAATGGATATTGACAAATATTTACGCTTCCCCGAAAATGCTGAATGCCGTTGTCGTACATCGTACGCCCATAATCGAGGCTCGCAAAGCATGAAGTCAGTCTTACAATATGAAAAACATGCCATTTTGCCCTCCGGAACATGACAATACTGTCAATTGAAAACTTGTAGTTCTTAGTGAAAATTTCGACGATGTCGTGCCTGGCTCAAAACTTGGAATTCACTTTCTGTGTTTGTACAATGTTAGTTTGGTTTTGCCAGAGTTCTGAACTTCTCCTAAAGGCGGTGTGTTCTTGAATTGTGCATGTCTGTATGAAAATTCGTAAAACAAAGTAGCCCGCAGCATTAGCAAAGATATGCCTTTGACCTAAAATAAATATTCTTTTGCCTGTATTTGACTAGGCTTGCGTGTCGTAGGATCTATTGATTTCTGTCGCAAGCCAAAAAATTGGAATTCTTTAAAATCTTCTGCAATGGTGCTGAACAGCATACAAATAAATAACGTGGATGATTTTGAAGACTAAATCTAGGCAAAGGAGGATCTGGCTTTGTCAACTGTTGCATCTAAGGCGATCATTTTTTTCCTTTCAAAAAGTCTTAGTCTTAAATTCTTGGTCGTAGCAGTTGTGGGCGAAAAACTCAGTGCTGCAGGTCGATGACATGGTAGGAGTAAGATTAGTACGACAAACATAAGCCGCTCGAATGCATCAAACTTGCCCATGGCTCGAATCATACTTGGTGCTCAGATTTTAAAGCACATGCTTAGCTTTTCAAAAAAAAAAAACGTACGCAGGGCCCAACAGGTTGCCAAAACATTGTTGAAATGCAAATTCAATCTTGTACTTCATGTTTACAGAGGAGTGTATTTGATGTCCATTTGCCCCCTTCTCATATCGAATACAGATTTCTAAACTAACATCACCTTTAGTGTTTTATATCTTAAGTAAATAAACGAAACGTTCCTATAACATTAAACTGCAGCAATTAATTACAGATCCATTTAGACCACCAGATAACACCAATTGAGACTTCTCCAAAATAAGTTGGGCAATTTTAACAAAATGTTCAAAGTGAACAAAAGTCAAGAATTGGACTGTATGTGTGAACCACCAGAAAATCGTTTTGTGGTCTGCAATGGTCTACACTGGTATAGTTCTTAGGACCAAATGTACCTTTTCAAAATGGCGGATTTGGCTGTTTCCATCAGCGCTATACCACGTAGCGTATTCGACCATTTCGGGTTTCTGCGTTCGCATGCCACATACGCTCTGAAAATCGATAGTTTGTTGTTCGTTGTGCTTACCGTTTGCTTCATGTGCAACTCGTGATCGATACTTCCACCCACATTCCCTTCCACGACGGAGTGGTTGCTCTCCTGCAATTTAATGCGTTGCTCGGCCAGTTTCTGCAGCGCCAAGTTCCTGTTGCGGCGCATTTGCACGTGTTTGGACAGGTAGCCCACGGTGGCGTACTCCACTAGGGCGGCGAAGACCATGACGAAACATGTTCCCAGGTAGACGTCTATGCTCTTCACGTAGGAAATTTTGGGCAGAGCCGCGTTGGTGCTGGACATCAATGTGGTCATCGTTAGCACAGTGGTCACTCCTAAAGCCACGCGGGCCGGACTGGCGTTCCGGTTCAACCAGAACGACACCCACGAAATGATGACGATCAACCCCGACGGGATGTAGATCTGGATGAGGTAATACCCCATGCTACGAACGAACTGGATTTCACAGGCCAGGCGGGAGTAATTTCCTAGAGACACCAGAAAAATGTTATTATTCGTAGGCACACTCAGGTAAACTTCGTCACCTGTATGCCAAAACCACTCCCAAAGGGTCAAAGGGTGAATTGGGTAACATTCAGAAATGCCATCGATAGAAGCTGTTAATTGGTACAACTGACACAGAAAGTGAAGTTTTGCTAAACCCATGCAGTAATTTTGAAGCTTCACATGGTTTCCGTTATTAGCAATTAACAGGGGTGGACAACATGTCTTCCATTTTATTGAATTTTCAAAGCCCTAGATCTTAATTCAATACCTAAGCTCATCAGGTGTATTTAATTATGTATAATTTTAAATTAAAGATAACTGGCATTTCTGAGCACTAATAGCTGTGGTTTAAATACATTTCATTTAAGATAGAACAGGCAATTCTGTGCTGATAATTTGTAGTTAAGCTTTCTGATAAGTTCAGACGGATGATTCGAATTAACGATTGACTGTTTATGGCTTCAGATAATTTTAATATCTTACAAGTCGCATATATCGGCATTTGGAAAATAACTGATTCATGCTTCTAGAAAATCACGTAGAATTTATAAGTTGGAAAACAGCAAGAATAATTCGACAATGATAATGCATCTGTATGAGCATGCATTGTCTGAAAGCTGTGAAGTCGTCTCATACTTCGCTACTTGCTAGCCATACTGGTATTAACCATGCTGGCAAAATATATCCGCCCGCAACATTGCTTTTTTTTGGTTGATGGGAAATTCGCGGCTTTGCTATCACGTTTGATGCGGAAATGTTTTTTTTGTCTCGCCCTCAATTTCTAACTACTGGAGTAAGAAAATAACACGAGCCATTTGTTCTTTGTAAAATGAAATATCAGCCTATGCATAAATGAAAAATGAACTTAATATCAATAATTCATCATTAGCTGTTTTGCCTTAGACGCTTTGCAACATAGCCACCAGCTGGCTGAAAAATATTCTGTTGCGCTCTATTTTACTTTAAGAAACACGAAAGCAACATTCATCACTTGCATTCTCGAAAACTTCCGGGGCTCCATTAAATTTTGGATTTATGGATCCTTCTTTGCAAGTCAACCTGTTTTAAGTGGCTCGTACATAATAAGACTATAGAAATAAACATTGTTGTGGGTGAATCCACCCTTTCTATTTTATGTCGTGTCATTGTTGCATTGCCGAAACAGTTTTCAATGATTTTCGTTATGACGCCATGACTTTGTTATGGCCAGACAATTGGATACCAGATATCAATGAAATGATTCAGTAAAGCAAGTTAGTAAAGCTTGTAACAACATATGAAATAAACATGGTTGGAAACATTTCAGTTTATATTTTTGTCGATAGAAATTCAAATACAACGATAGTAACAAAGATTTATTACTATTAATGGAACCGTAAAGCTATCCTTGAGTACACGTTTATTTACGCTGCTATGAAACATTAAGTATGATTAGTTACTATATAAATAAAAGTACATTGTAGACATTGAAATGTATTAAAAAGGTTGTATTTTTTTATTTTAAAAAGTGTATTAAAATGGTTCTTATTTTGGCATTTTTTAAATCAGACATTAACTTGTATGTCAATGCAGTGGAAAATTAGCATGCATTTTTCAATAAAACAAATCTGTCGTGTTTAACCGTTTAATTTATGTTATAATAGCTACAATTTTTCGAAACGTTACATTTTAAATAAAATATCGAGATCATAATCAAATAAAGAAATGCTATTTAATATTATGTGAGTTATCACAATGCAAACTATAGTATTTAGACAATAACCATGTTCATAATTATTTATCTTAATTTATTAATCCATTTACAAATTGTAACTATCACACTACAAGTGAACAATAACAATTAAATTGTTAAATATGACAAGTTTAAAAATGAAAATTCTGGTTTTCAATTTTTTAGACTACATTGTCATTTTACATTACTAGTTTATTTCACAAATATTGAAACTTTAACTACCTCATACAAATCCTAAATATCCCGCCGCGCCATACAAACGTTTCTTTTTTAGTGTTACAGTATTTCTCCATTTTATTTCCATGTGATTTTTCCAGCTAATTTGATACGTATCATTCTATACACATTTAAGTGCATAGAGCAAAGTGCACAGAGGGTATGTATAGCAATTAACTTACCAGTAGTTAAATAGGCCTCTGTACTTTTTTGACGATGCCCTAATACCCTGAATTGTGGCAATTCAACTTCTGATGAAATCCCGACAGACTTGTCGCCTTGTTGCCAGCTGTAATGTATATCCTTCATTGTATAACCAACTGTAAATAAAAAAATCCGTATTTTAATTTGTGCTTTATACACTGGGAAATACAAGCCGTCGCGTAGGATTGAATGCTTCAAGACACTTTTCAATATTCACAGTTCTAGTCAATTATTGACAGGACGATCACATTAAATATTAACCATCGTATGGCGGTATGGGACAGGTTTTGAGTAGGCAGCTAAGCATCTAACAAATAATTACGAGCTTCTTAGGACCCGTGAAATTCTTCATATTTTCTTTATCTTTTATTTTAAACCATTGCCAAACAGTACTTCTTTTAATATACATGTATGTTATCCAACTTCGCCTAGCACCGTCAAATTGAATTTCGATTGTTAGCTCTCATTGTCTTCTTTTCGTTGATATGCTTGTGCCAGCTGAAGTTGAGTTGCATTTGACTCAAAAAATAACGGAAAGTTTAGTGGTTTATGTGATAACCTGCCGTTGTGATTTAGCTATCTTCTGTCTAGTAGCGTATAATGCAACGTTTCCACGGCGGAAGCAGGCGTGTTTTGCGACTATTTATTATAAGAGAAGTAACGTTCTACGCATTTTTTCCTTGTCATTTAGATAAATTGTGGTGATTATGAGAACATATCATGGTATAGGCTTAATGTGAGGAATAAAGCGGATCTAAACCATTTAACTGTATTGTTAACAATATGACAATATGGTAATTTGTACGTTTTAACTTAACATTTTGTTAAGTTAACCAATTGTAAATATTGTTACATTGTTACCGATACAGTTTAAACATATTTTACTATTTTTCGTGCTCAAATGTTCTATATTTTTGTCAATCAGGAAATGGTTTCAGAAACTAGGAAAAAAAAACCTTTAACTGGTGATAAATATTCTAAAGGGAAAACGAAGCGTGGCAAGAATTTTTCAAAGAATAGAACGCGATAACGTCAGAAAGCTACTGTACGAACACAATGCCTTACAGCCAAAGACATCATTATTACTTTTAATAAACATTAATGTAAAGAAAGTATTTATGAATTGTTACTTGTACGCATATAGCGCATTATTACGTCAATGTTTGAATTAGTAGATATTTATTCTGATTCGTGAATAAATATTTGACAGCACTCAGAGCTTTTCAATTGTGAATTAATTTGTTATACACCAATTGTATTTGTTGATGTTTTTAAGTAGCATACTGGCTCGAAATGTTTTCATACGTGCACTCACATAGGTTTTTTCACGAATTGACAACTGAGCAGTTTTTCTTTGCGATAGTGTCTTTATTTCTTTCGCTAAATAACTTTGCAAAATAATCATTATGCGTACCTTCGACCATGCTTTTGAGTGAGTTTGAATCCACCGAGACACAGTATCAATGACTGGTGGATGCAAATACATGTACATGTGTATTGACTGATACTTTTAATGCAAGTAGATGTTTACTTGAACTAGTCCTGACCACGCCTACGTGCCATTTATTTTTCTTTCTTTGAGATGAAAGATCTTTCCGGTTTTTTCTTGTTTGTTGTACATGGGCTTTCATAGCATTGTATCGTTATTGAACGCCAAAGAGCAAAATCAATCAGTGACATATGCTTGGCAAATATTGTATTCGTGTATATACAATACATGTCGGAAAAACTGCCAAATACACGGCAATATTTTGCCTCAAGACTTTACACACTGTAGCGATGAATCTCAAGCAATAGGGCCAATTAATTTTCTGTCAGTCCGACAAAATGATACAGTTGTCATGCTGTATTAATTTTCAAACTTGCATGACTTGAATTTGTTTTCTTTTTATTAATATATATACATATATGTTCAATTCATCGAACTGTGCTGCATAAACGTTATTAAAATTTACATTCGCTTTATCATAGCTTTTGAAAAAGACATGCGTTCGATATTTAAGATGATCAATCAATACATTAAATTGTAGATGACAACATATT
>JAQIXS010005289.1:0-12975 GCA_034700785.1 Rossiulus vilnensis
AACAATTGAAATTATGCTTAAAATTCGTTTTAAAATACCCACAATTCTTCCTTATTTTTTAAATATTAAGAAAATATACCGAATATTCCATAATTACTATTTGGGAAATATCAGGGCAATATTCCGATGCATTCGCTAAATTTTGATTATTTTCTAAATTATGGAAATATTTTACATAAAAAATAGAATATATCATAATAAATACAGAATTATTTAAAAAACGAGATATTAAAACGATCTTCATAGCTACATCATACATTGATACATGCTACATAATGTTATTGCATTTGAAAGGGATTTTGCAATAAATTCTTAAGACTTACTAGTGACAAAAATAGGACAAGAATCATAAAAACTGCAACAATTGAAATTATGCTTAAAATTCGTTTTAAAATACCCACAATTCTTCCTTATTTTTTAAATATTAAGAAAATATCCCATAATTACTATTTGGGAAATATCATTGCAATATTCCGATGCATTCGCTAAATTCTACATGCCACATGAAATATTGTGAATCTTTTCGAATTTATTATTTATTAAACCACCTTACATTTCTTCCTAGTAAATAATCTCGATTTCCGATGATGCCCCATGGGGCAATTCCAATAGTGGCTAGTTTTCTTCTTAGTGTCTGCTCCCTTTCGTTTTTAAATGAATCGCCCACGTATCTGACAACACCTAAAAATTAATGCAAAATTCATTTCATCAATATTTTAAGAATTTCGTACATTGGAAACGCCATTTTAGAATATTTTGATATAATTAAATTACAAATCCTGGCTCTAGTGACCTATCTAAACATTACCATTAAATAAAAATTGTCAATGGCTAAATTTTTCCAAAAATAAATTACAGATTATGCATTTTGGTTTTACATTAGTTCTCTACACACATTGTCAGTAAAATATCAATTAGCTAATATTTCTATGCAAAACGTTTTTGGTAAATTTTAATTGACGTATTGACTTAGACCAATATTATATAATCAAGATGAAAAATCGTGCATTTCAGCTTGCATGTATATTTATAAAAAAAATTCCATTGTAATACTAATTACAAGAATATCGCGGGCAAATATGTTAGTAATTCGAAAATTGTAGAGCATGTCTGGAAAATATTTCACTACCTGTAACTCAAACGGAAATGATTCATTTTAGTTTAAATATAATTGCCAATACATTTTTAGAAATATTAATAACGAAGTGAATGATAATAGCTATTTCGTTTTTGGGAAAACTGGATCATCAATAATTCATTTTCGTAAATCTACCGTACGAATTATGTGACAGATTTTAACTGCATTTGAAAATATACAGGAAAATATAGAGGAAAATGTAGGCTAAAAGCCTACGTTTTTCAACAAACTTTTTTATGATACTAATCGCAGGAAGGTCGCAGGCGAACATTTTTGAAAATCAATGATTTTAAAACACGCTTTGGATTAATTGATTAATTCACATGAAAAATTAATTTCAGAAATCCTTTATCTCTATTCCCAACGTTTCTGTTACTTTAAGGTTTTTTTTGTGAAAGCATCTGACAACTTCATTTTAAATATGTTGATGGTGATATAAATGGTGTGAAATTGGATTTTGAAAAAAAAACCTTCTTTTACCAGAATTTGTTCCTTCAGTGAAAATCCAAGCTTCCGTTGTTTTCGCTGCCTTCAGAAGCCCTTCCTGGATGGCCTTCTTGAGGTTGCACTGCAGGTCAAAGTTCGCCTTGCCCCCGTGAATGGACATGACCAATTTGGGCAAACGGAGCTTCCACTTGCTGGTCAATAAACTGAACACTTTCCTAGGGTCTGTATCATGAGCCAATCGGACGTACTGTCAAAATAAATAGATAATGGAAGTTAAATTTCATGATCAACAAATTTAACCATGATTTTTACCTAATTTTGTAAGTATCAATCTTTTATCCTTCATCTGCCTGAACTTTACAGTTACATATCATTTTGAACAGGGTCACTAGAACTTTGCTTCATATTTATCTATACATTTCATTCACGCATTTGCCGAATTCTCAAGTTTAGCCATCATCATAATTATTTACATTCTCAAAACACCATTTTCCTAACATGTTTCTTCATATTTTATAGGCATATTTTAATGTTTAACATTTTTTTTTCATTAAACGAAACTAATGTAGTTTTTCGTTCTTTTTGACAGTGCCGTGAGAGTTATTTTGGTTATCGAAATTCACACATGCCATTACCCAAATTTATCCAAAATAGATTATCGGAAGCTAAATTCGATTTCTTTTCATTTTACTACAAGTATTTACTGATACAAACAAGATATCCTGTGCTCTTTGCGTTTGTGTGGAGGAGGTCTCATCCACCCCCAAAACAGATGCTGCGAATTTGATAAGCTTATCAAGTGATATTTTATACCATCGGCAACATCCATGTGTTTACCAGCACACACTTGCATCTTGAATAACGAATTACAAATAATGTACAGAAATTAGGTTCACTTCTTCAAAAACTTAAATTTTATTACAGAATATCTGAGAATGTGCTTGAAAAAGTCGACCTAATTTTGAGTTGATCGTCCACTAGAGTTCACCATATGTCATATTATTCAAAAATATCCAGTTTTTTTATTTAAAAAATTAAATAGACATGGAAAAATACGAAAAGCATTTTTCGTTGCCCATTTCGGAGGCTCCATTTTGGATTTTTTCCAGATTTTTTTTAAAAAAATGAACAACGCATTTTAAATTATTTCAAACATGATAGATCCAGCGGACGTCCTTTCTTCATCATTGTTATCTAATATGACAACCTGATAACAACAACGTCATTATTACTAATTTTTATCAGGAATTAATGATCTGTTAGGGTATACGGTCCAAGGTCGAAACGAACCAAAGTAGACCTCATTTATATGAAATTTTAGCGTCAAGTGAAAAGGAAATGCCCCATTATTTGGGGATGGAAATTTGACCAAATAAATGCAGATACCATGGAGGACCTCTAAGTGAGAGCTTTTTTATGTGACAATGATTTTTCGAAAACTAGTCTTTCTTATGTGATTTAGATTTACACTTTACGGGTACCGATACACTATTGAAATTGCCACATCGAAAATGCTTTCTCTAGCTAGACTTCTCTATCAGGAGAATTAATCCTACTGAGAACAGCGTTAGATCACTCCAAAGGCAGGTTAAAGTAGATCACTCTACAACCTGTGTAAACTGGACCAGTTTGTAGAGCTGATGACACTATGCACACTGTAGCATAAACGCAGCTATAGACTGCTATATTGTGCATGAAAGCAATGCAATAGCAAATTCAAACATTATATAAATGCATGTTTTTGAATGTTCTAGACTTGCAGTTAGAGCACGAGGTCAGCTGAGTCAATAGATCTAGAGCAATGTAGTTAGGGTGTTATACCACTGGGTACACTGCACTCAAGGCGCTCTAGCTAGGAACTTTCGTCCCTCTAGCTAGGATTCCGAGTTGGGGCCGTTAGAACGCTCTATATAAAGTGTGCAATTCTAGACATCTGCTAGGGCACCCCACCTAGGGTAACTCTAGAAAACAACTGCAGTATCGTACCCCAAGGGGGATACACTGTAGAGAAAATGCCAGCTAGAGTGCCCTGCCTCTTGCTAGACTGTCAGGCAACTTACATTATATAGCTTTCCTAGGGCAGGTCTAGATAAATCGCTCTACTAGTTGTGAAAACAACCACTTTGTAGGGCAACGGCTAGAGCCGAACACACTATGTACATTCTAGCATAAGCGCAGCAAACTAAACTTAAGCACGCAAGGAACACCTCAAGAAACTGGCATGAAAGCAATGCAATAGCAACATTCTTTTGTTGATCCGATTATAGGTGCTCTAGCTACAGACCTTTGTCACTCAAGCTGAGTAGCGGCCGCTTAGTAGAGCGCTCTGCATGTAGTGTGAACCTCTAGACTTCTGCTCAGGGTGCTCTACCTAGGACAACTCTAGCATACAAAATAGAAATACTGTGCATAGGTACTACAAGCATTTAGCTATGGTGATAATGGAGGAAGGAGTGTGATTAGCAAGCAAAGCAAGTACACACGCAAGGGAAGTGACCAGAGGTGTGTGACCATCAATAATGGTGGACCAAAAGAGGAAGGCATTATGTCAACAAGATAAAACGAAATGTAGGCTACCTGAGCTTTGATTGGATGTGAACCACCTTGAAATTCGATGGTCCCATAGGCATCTGTTTTCTGGAGTGCCGAGTGCAAAGATGGCCGCCAAGTTTCTGAACAATGGGCCCAAGGGCATTGTTCCATGCCAGAGGTTAGCTGCCTTTCGCAGTGATCAAGCCGAAGCCGCCCACAACAGCATCTTGAAAAAAAAAACAAAGGTCATGGTGCAAGAAGTAAAGATATGTGCAAGAAAAGCAAAGGTCTGACATCATGCTTTCGTGCTGGGTGTCCATTTGAGCGGTGAGAGCAATAGCAACTACTATATGGAGAGTAATCTCGGGACCATGACAATCTCCGATAACCGAATTCCTCGGATAATCAGAAGTATAGTTAACAAATAGGTGCAAGTGTATTTTGCACAGTAAAAGCTTTTTTAATGCATGTGCACAACAAATATGAAATAAGCGAAAATCTAAAATAGCACTCAGCTTTAATCAGATTTTATGGCCTCGGTTAAACCAAAGGCCTATCCGAGGCTGCTTCACTTCGGTTAATTCGAATATGGGATAACCGAGCTTCCACTGAGTGTGAAAGCAATGGACAAGATTCTCTCAGTTTCGCATATGTTAGGATTTTTTAAAAAATCAAAAAAGCTAAGAATATTAGAAAATATGTCCAATTTCTAAGACTTAAAAAAAATTGGAGTCCAGAAATAAATTTTGGAAATTCCATCAAGGTTTAAGAAATCACTTTAAACAATTCTTTGAGCATACGTGTATGATTAATTCAGTAAAACTTGTGGGAGGTAAAAATGTAACAGTATTAGCTGAAATTCACACAAGTTAAAAACTTAAAACTTGAGATTTTGCAATTGGTTCATTCATAGTGCAGGTTTTGCGCTTCTAGTAAATAAAAACTCGATGAAGTCATAAATGTATGAGATTAGATTAAATTAGATTGTAGAAAATCCTTTAAGACAGATGACCAGGTGACACTACAGAATTAAGCCAGGCACCGCCCACCATCATTTGTGCCCTTACTAATTTTTTGTAACGGTGCACAGGGCCTCTAAGAAAGATTTCATCGTTTTAAACGTTGATAATGTGAAAGTCGTAGGATAAGTCTCATATTTTATTTTATAATTTATATTTTAGTTTTTTATACTTTTTTAAAATTTTTAAATGTTATAATAACTTAACAATTTATACATAAATCATTTTATTTTATATTACAAATCATTGATTTGATCCTAGCTTTTTTACGAAATTTGCTTACAAGTAATGACTAAAGAATCGCAGTAGACAAATATTTTAGAACAATTTACACAAATAATGGAGCTTACCAACATTTCTCTAAAATTAAACTGGTGAGAAACATTAGTTAAGGAAACGTCATGGGCAAACATTTTTGAAAAGATCAGAAATCATGGGTTTTTGAATACAGTTACATTTACATTTAAAATTTGATTTCATGTTTCGAAAAACGCATGCAAAAATGATCCATCTTAAGTGAAAAATTATGTAAAATGTTAAAATATAACGGTTTGAAATACTTGAAACAAATTCCAAATTATAACAAACCTGTATTAAAAGTTTAAAATACGTGCCTAACACCCCCACCCCATCAACGCTTTGCAATAAAACGTAAAGACCCTCCCACCCCCTGTAGCGTTACGCAATTGATGGACAGCCCCTTATCCGCCTTTCTTTATGGTACTAGACTGCTTTAAATAATTTACGTAATTTGCCGAAAAGTAAATAAGTCCAGGAGTCCAGCTTTCGTTTGGGTCCCTTTTTTTTTTTTTTTAATAGTATTTAGCTCGAAACATTGGAAAATTGGGACAGGATGTTTCGAAAAAAGCTGTAAACCAGCATCGGGTAACAGTGCTAAAGCGAGGTAACAGACGAACAATGTCAAAAACATTTCATTGCAATCATTTTTTGCTATCATTCTCAAGTCACACTTTCAACTTCAAATGAAATTCCAATCATTAGAATTAGAAGCGCGTGACACGACATTTTCAAGAAGTTTTGGAAATTGTGAAATTGAGAATGGAATTTGCATGCATTTGTAATGCTCAAGAATAATTGCATGTACATGTAAGTCCATGTTTACATTAATATGGCTTAAATTCGTCCATGTCCCCTTGTTCGCGTGTTTAACTGTTTTTAATAAATTTTTGTTGAACTAAAGATGTTCCCACCCCTAAACTAGACGAACTATGGAATCTAAAAGGGTAGCACTCACCGCAACTAAACCAACCCACGCCCGTGATTCCTAGCACAACACAGTCGATTTTTCCTTCTGGTTATGTGATCTAATTGGTTACACCTTCATTCCAATTACCACCTGAAGCCTGCATTTCAACTTCGTTTCACCAAATACCAGAGACGCTGCCAGCGCCGACGTTCGCTGGCGTTTTGTTGCCAGTTTTTTGTCAGTTTCAAAATGTTCAATTACCTGCATTTGGTCAAATCGATTTATCTTCGTAACAGAATAGCGACGAAGCGCAATCAACGCCGTCATTAAACCTTTATCCGAATTGGAAATGATTTCAAAATTGCCGAAAACGGCCTCATTGACAGAACGGCGGCCACAAAAGAGCAACTCCATGTCCTAAAAGTCCTTGAATTAAATGTCATCGCAAACGTGGGATGGCCATTAAGTGGGCATATTGTTCGGGGATTGTAATGATGCGTGCCTGTTTTTTTTTATCATTTGTGGACAAAGTGCTTGCTAAGCTCCAACTTGAGCGCGGAATTCGTATGCCACATAATTACAAGTTTTTTTTTATTGAGGTGAATGCCGTTGCATTTCATTTGCTCGTATTATCCGCATAAAGTGCATTATGCTTCTTGAAAGGCAAAAAATGACATTCGATGAGCATTGAAAACGTTGACTTTTTATCAATGGACAGAATGAATCGCGATTCAAATGGCATGTTGAAAAATTGAAATCCGAATGCATTAGTTGAAATGCGATTGAGACAATTGATGCGCGCCGGTTTGGCAATCCAATTCATTTGAAAACGTGTCGAAAACCGACGAAAACAAATGAAAAATGCATTTCAAAATATGGTGAAAACACCTGCAAAGCACATTGCGTAGAAAACAAAACATTAAATTCAAAACTAAAACAATAGTTTTTGCCTTCCGGTCTATGCTGCACAAGAACTGCTAACAAATAACAATTTTCAGTATGTCCATGTATTTGTCTACAACAACAACTTAATGCATTTTTGTTGTTGTAGAAAATTACGTGCACAGTTTGTATGAAAGCGTTCTTATACTAGAGGTCCAGTACTGCTGTTTTAGTCTTAAATATATGTAACGCAACGTCACTTGATGGGAATAATTACGAAATATACATTTATAAATAGAGATAATACAGCTTCCTTTCAACTAAGTGCAAACTGAGTATGAATAGTTTTAATTCAATATAACAAAAGGCAATTTGGCTCAAAAACAAATTTTTGCCCAATGTTACAAGAGTGAACGGAAGTAATTAGCAATATTTAAAGATGCCATGGGTAAAGAAAAAGGAAGAATTATTTAAGTAAAATGTAGATGAATTTGAGAAATACACTGTTACAGTGTTTACAGAAACTCTAAACAGTACATTTTCTTCCGAATTTTTATACAAGCATACGTCGCAGATTTGAAATTCTTCAATTTTGTCAAATAAATAATGTAAATATGCTTATGATTTACATTGTAAAACTAAAGGAATTTAACACTGTAAACAGTTAATAAAGCGTGAACTTTTTCCAGTAAGTAAGCTGAAGTCAAACATTTATTTCCCCCAATAATAAATAAAAGCACCTGTTACGTAATTGCGTTTCGCATCGATCAACCTGTTTAAAGTAATGTCTTAATTAAACGTACACTACAAATAATGCGGTACGAAGGCCGTACTAAAATAACTATCAAGATTCGTCCTCTTTTTGAATTTTATATAACTTGTAATTTTATAAGAGGGATAAATAGATAGTTACGTGTCATTAACTGTTACTGATACAACCCGGGTGGATCACCGGGTAGATCACTTTTTCCATAACTGTATGGTTAGATTCAATTTTGGATACAAATGAAAGTAAATGGTTCATAAATGTACATACGGTTCCATAAACTCCATATATATCTACATACGTGTAGATATATGACAATTTACAGTACCAGTATGTCCACATGTGCTTTTACATGTAATATTTCTTGTAAATATTTCTTAATTTATATTAAATTAAACATGTCTAAAGACTATGTCTAAATTTTTTTTAGTTTATGTATATAATTAATGTTCATTGGTTATGAATTATTAATGATCAAAACCTAACAAACTTAACTAAGCTAAAAACTATAAGAAATTATTGAAAATTGAGTATTCTAAAACAAATCTTTCAAACCTAGTAGGCCTATTTAAACAAGTTGTTTCATTAATAATTGCATAATCATTTATTTATACAATGGATTTTATCAGCAATAATTAATTTAATTTATGTATATATATATATATTAAGCATCATAAAAACCATCTTTCAAGTCTAGTCTTTTAGACATGTTAAAAATTACACAAATTAATTAATTCGGAGGGTATTGCATGCTAAAGAATCGTTGAGCAAGGGTAAACTTATGTGTTACGTGCTAATTTGGAGGTATGCAGTTTCCTGAAGCAATAAATTAGGTGCACTGCAACCGGTAGCCAGTATATTTTTCGCAATAATTTAGATTTACAAAATTGAACACCAGAAATCAGAGACTTGGAAATATTGGTAGGTAGCTAAATAGGTTTCTTTTTCATTGACAGCTCAAAAAAATATTTGGGCATTAAATTTTCAGATAACGAATACGGCAGTATCTGTTGCGGCAACTTCTTTCAACAAAATTTAAGTGTTTTCAATATTTTAATATTTAAGGTATCAAAATTTCAATTCAAAAAATCAAAAATATCAAAAATTCAGCAAAACCACTGACTGAGGAAAAGCGTTGCACCACAGCAGGTTAAAAATTGACCATAAGCCTAATGTTTGTAACAATGCAATTTTTCCGAAATTTCTAGCGGCAACAGGCTATCTCCACGTTTACTATATCCGGGGTTAAAATCCCTGTAGTAAAATGGTGGAACGAAAACCTATTAACCCTTAGGCTAACGTGCGGTTATGCATGTAGGTAATCCCGGGTTTTCTAACCATTCATGAACAGTCATTTCCAAACACAAAAGTATTGGAAAGAGAAGAAACATTGAGGTCATTGAAGAACTAGAAATTAATTATAAACAGATGGAGACTTTGACACGTTAAAAGTCATTTGATCAGGACATTATCAAGATTCGTTATTTCGTAAAATAAGATCATTGATCTTAAAACACCTTACCTCCATGATCAGCACGAAAATAGCGCTCATCAAGCCATCGCTTCTGGCAGAGCACCTTCGTTCAAACGATGTTTGATAATAACAACTGCTTCAAGATGCTGTATTATGCCAAAGTTAGCATGCGCACTTAGCCGTATCTAAACGACAAGAATTTGGCAGATTTATCGATCACTAACCAGCCGGGTCCGAACCAGGAGAGGGAGCGGACTGCCCTTTGTCAGGTGGGGTGCGATTAACCGAACCGCTGCACCGGCCTTGGGTTTCGGAAAGGATGTCAGGTACCATCGGCTCACCGATAATTTAGCTAATTTCGGTTTTGTACTTGGTCCAAAATGCACCAGGCATTCGTTGCGCGTGTGGCACGTGATAACCGCGTAGTGGGTGGGACGGAATTTCCCGGGTGGAAAAGTTCAGATTGGTGACAACGTTGGATGGGGTTATTTTCAAATTGACTGACTTTGCCCTGACTTTTTTTAGATTTTTGTACAATTTGCCCTTACCATTGAACAAGCAAAATCATCCCAAATGCAAGGAATGCTGCACGATGCAAATAAGGACATTCCTAATTTCTAGTGTACATGTATCATAACTAGCATTGGCGTTTACTGGATTTGGTAGTTATTAGAAAAGTTACCAATTAGGCCTATACATTTTAGCTTGAATTTCATAACTTTTGAAACCCCGGATGGAAAAGTTAAAATGGCCACCTATGAGGATGTGCCATACCAGACCATGCGTGAGTTGTATATGGCCATGTGAGTTGTGTAGGTCCATTTGTGGCCAATTTTGGTCTGACTTAATATGGGATATATGGATATGAATGGACATATACACGTAGGACCATTTGTATTAACATATATGCCAGATGGGTCCATTTGTGGTCGAATCCTAGTCTAACTTTATATGGGATATATGGATATGAATGGACGTATACATGTAGGACCATTTGTGGCCAATTTAGGATTTATCCATGCCAAGGAAAAGTCATATCCAGCGTGTGCATGTCCATGTATACTTTTTCAACCCGGGACGCTGCATCATAAATAATGGGATTTAAGCCAAATTTCTGTGCATTTTTTTATGCGCAAATACCCCAAAAGACTTTCACGAAAACCAAATCTCCAATTATGGATTTTAATTGATATTTTCAAGCATTTTTTGCAATACTTCTTAAAACGACTAGTTATGTATGTATGAATAAATGAAAAAAAGGTAAAAAAAAGGAAAAATAAGAATATATATCAAAGAGTATCCATAAACAGTATATGAACAAATACGTGGACATAAATGGCCAACGTCTGATCTAAAGCTGGCCCATATTTACTTTTTCCACCCGGAATGTGGTTTCTGATTCTCAATAGAATTCGGCAATACCGACAAAAAATGGAATCAAAGCTAATTCATTACTGGTTTGTTGTTGTTTTTTGCCATACTTTTTGGTTGTGATCCAAGCAATAAAATGCATTTGCTTTAACATCCTTTCAATGCATACGCTACACGTGCTCGCTGTAAACACCTCATGCATGAATGCATATAACCTCTCATACAATTCAGCATGTCGAAATAAAACCATAAATTCAATCAGTTTTCAAGAGTAAATAATTCACATTGTAACTGCACAGGCATAGCGCCAATTGGTCAATGCCAATGTCAGGCGTCGCCAACATTGTCTTGAGAACGAAATTTATAAACATAATTCGAAGAATTCATTACAGAGCAAAGTCGATATGTCGACACTCGAAGCGAGTAGATCTTGACATCGTTTTTGCCACCAAGGAGAACGCAATCATCTACATCTTTTATGGCATCGATTTCAATTAATTCGTCAACATAAAGTAGTCTAATACTGCTCGATAAATTACAAGTCTTGACAGCGGCTTATACAAATTTGCACGACCACCCACACATTAATAGGTGGCATGTGTAATTTCGCATGAGCTCATATTAATTACTTCCTTAATTTCAAAAAAACGTTCCTGACTATATCCCTGTTTTCCTCACTTCGTCCTGGATTTGTCCTCCCCTGAATTGATTATATCCCTGAATTTATCAAATTGGATTCATTGCATTTTGCAGGATATAAATACTTAGTTGTCGGCCGGGTAGGGAATGATAATGATCGTACTGAAGATGCTTACCGAATATTTGCGAAAATAAATTATTTCGTTGTAAGAATTGACAACTGCATAACTATGAATTGTTCCAACAATTTACGTGGTAATTACGTGGTCCCTACTGAAACTTTAAAACATTATAATAAATTTAGCTTGTGCGTTAATGTGATCAATTACTGATCGAAATTTCGTGGATACTTCAAATATAAGAAAATATATGATCTTAATCTGTCCATATCCCACGCAACTTCACTTTTTATCCAAATAAACATCAATCCACATACACTTTATACCAGTCTTCAGATTTACAAAATTCTCAAAAATTGTAATGAAATTTTGGATGCTGTTATCCCAAACCTTCTCCTGAAAATAGTTATTTATCTCATTGCAAGCTTTGGGAAAAGCTTTCAGGAAAAAAGGCGGAAAAGTTTAATATGGTCACATATGGAGTAGATAAAGTCATTTGCATGACCTAAATAAATCACACATGGCACCATGTGTCTTGGAATAATTCGTAATTAGATATCAATAAAGGAAAAAATTCTAAGTATGGACTTATTACATGCATAACGATATCTATAAATGTTGCAATTTGCATACTGTATGTACATGTATAAGGATATGTATCGACATAAATAGGGAAAATTTACGAAAATTTTTCTTTAATATATTTATATATACTCTAATATGTAGGCAATAAAGATAAAATTTTATATATACATGTATACACATGCAGGTTAGTTTGTTGCCAATTTCTTGCCTAAAAATCATGTAAATATAAGCTTATGTTCAAATATGGCCCATACATTGTTTACTTTCTCCGCCAAGGTCAAAACACCTCATTGTTAAAATTCAATTCTGGGAATATCGAAATCTGCTTTGCAAATGTTGTTTTTAGTATGCTAAAATATGAAAAATGCAAGGACCTGGTGCAGAAAACAGGGTGCATAACAATCTCAATAGAAAGAAACAACAGAAAATAACGAAAATCTACATGTACTTTTTCAAACAATAACATATTATTCTGAATGTCTTCACATGCTGTTCTCGTCTTCCAAATGTTTATTGATTAGATTTGACCACTTAGCACCTTCTTCGAGAACAATATCAAATTACTTGTCGCTCATTATGTTGTTTATTATGCGGGATAAAAGCAAGAAACTTAAAAGTAATTAACACATACGGAATGGATGACTTTAAATTATTGGCGACAGATTTATGGAATTTAAATTTATTGGGAAATAAGGTTTCCTGCACACACTGGGGGGGAGGGGGGGGCCGACACAAATGTGCTTCAAATACAGTAAAACCTCCTCTAACGGACACCTCTAAATAGCGGCCACCTCTA
>JAQIXS010005290.1:0-12974 GCA_034700785.1 Rossiulus vilnensis
TGGCGTCATTTCATCAAATGAAAATTCAAATTTTTCCTGACTTTTCCACGTTGTTCTTACTTCCCTGATGATCCCAAAACCTGCAGCTGGTCCACTTTGATTCAAAACATCACAGATGTACAAAAGCACAAAAGAAAATCGCAACTGGGATCTTAATAGAGGATCTCTGGCATGGAAAAAAGCTGCTCTTAGAGTGATTGGCAGGCCTGCAGGAGCGATGAGGAGCTTCCTGTCTGATCATGAAGGGTGGCAACCACGTGAAAATCTGCTAAGGAGAAGGTCGATCCACGGTTGCCGAAGCTAATTTCGTTTGGGATCTCATCCACCTTAACGCCCCGTTAATAATTAACCAGTGTTAGATTGAGTGACACGCCTCCGCATGCCCTTCAAGGAAGCTCGATTTCGGGATTTCGTCATTACTCTAAAACACACTGGGATGTGCCAAGCATCTTTCAGCGAATACTTCCGGTGTCCATAGCCAAGGAATTACAGTGAGTTCGGAATTTCTCAAACATGGCCCTGACATGTCAAATTTCATGCTAATAAGATTGATGTTCAGGGTTCGTGCAAAAATTGACGAAGGAATTTCCCTGACTGTTAATGACCAACCCCAGTCAATTTGCCTTTTTTTAAATATTTATGTACTATAAACAAACATTGAGAAACATCAGTACATATTTCCTGGCTTTATCCATGATTTTTCCCCAACTGACTTTTTTTGATCCCGAAAAAAAATCCATACTAAATGCCACATTTCCTGATAAGATGACGTCAACGGTGATTCGATCTTAGGTAAGATTATATGACATCATTTACTTGGAACGAAATTACAATTTGAGGTCATAATTGCTCACCGAACCGAGGACATGCTCGTCCAAACCGTTTCATTAGATAAAATTGACAGAACTGACCTACTTTGGTGACGTCTTTCTGACAGGTCTTAGCGGCCAATAGATGACATCATTACTTGACAGTATGGCGTCCATTAAAAATTAACTATAAAGGACTGTTCGCCACCTGGCATGAAGAGAGGTATTAGGGAGCTAAATCCATTTGCTAAATATCCTTATATTTCAATCAAAATTACGTCACATTTCCACAATCATAACATGACGTTCAAACTTAACACAATCAAACCTTGCTAGGGTGACCATCCAAGTGACCAATGTACTGAAAAATAATTTAAATTAAGTTTTTTTTTCAAATTTAACACTTATAGTAAAATAATCATCTCCATAAAAAAATCTCATGCGAATGTATTTATTAAGTTCTTAACTTAAGATTACGACATTGCTGATACCAAACTCAAATTACATGCACACCAAATTAATTTTCGCGATCACTATTGATCTTGCAGTTTCAAACAAGTACAAACATTACTCATTATCACTTACATGATGAAAGCTAAATTAATGGTGCCAAGTTTAATTTACTGACATTCAACACAGAGTTGTTATAGGCTAACGGTGGGAGCTTCAAAACGTGGTCCACGGTCAATGCAGGCAGGTGATCAGCATACAGAAAAATTAACCTTATAAGTATAGACTTTTCAAGGGTCCCAAAAAAATTTATCAGCATACGTGTAGGTGGGTTATCTACATAACGAGGTGGTCAACTTGGCAGGTTTGACATTATCATCAGGCATTTCAGGTTTACAAATCAAGCAAAACCTATCAAGAAGGAGGCCGGTAAAAGGCCTACGCGTAAGCCTACGCAACGGAAGACGAGACACGTTGGGAACACTCAAGTGTTTATCGTGGCCTAGAAAATAAACACCGAAACTGCAATTAAGGCGTCGGCGCAACCTGATATTTCACGTTTCGGATTTCGACAGACAGGAGTAGTTAAAGTCGCGAAAGCATGGGGGTAGCTTTTAAGGCGCAACTCCAGACGAGCTCGAATTCAATTCAATACCATTACAGCCAGAAAACGCATGCCACGCGCCAGGTTGGAGGTGGCAAAATATCCGAAATTTACTGTCATTTGTAAGACAATTCCAAGCTCTAATTGTGTGCATAAACGAGAAGCGCAGAAACAACTTCTATTGTCAGAATTCTGTGGATTTCACCTACTGCCACAACCTTCATTTAATGACGTTAGGGCAATGAACTGAGTTTAATGATGGCGTGAGCGTAATTAAGAGTTTGTAAAGGTTGTGTATAAAATGGATATCTAATCTGTCAAAAATGAGTTGATAAAACAAGAGTCAAATAATGAGGTCTTGTGCACCGAGTGTTTTAGGAGGAAAGGACGAAGGGGGGGGGGGGGAGGGCGAAACTGAGATAAATCAAAGTGAAAACAAATGATGGATTCAAGTTATTACGGATAAGACGATTAACGATTACAACAAACAAGTCCCATGTCGTTCGTTATAAAATATTTCAATTGTATTTAACAACCAGTAGGCCTACATTCCATATGTTCATCCCGAAAACGCATGTGCAGGCAATCACTGCGAGCTCCTGCGCAATAATGGAAGCCCGTCCCCTGGTGCAGCCCTAAAATCTAATTGCTATGCAATTACCAAAGTTTCCCTTTCTTTAAACGATCTAGGACTTCTGCTAAACCTATTTTAATATGGATTTTTAGATATGTAGATCAAGGCCTCATTTATAAACTGAGCAGTTTTTAATTTGATACACGCGAACGTGTTTACTGTAATGAGTGATTAGTTTTTAGAATAAATGTGACCATTTTCAAAAGGTGAGTTTTCAATTATTTAACAAAACGTAAATAGCGTCTACTGGAACTGGTTATTAATCGTATATATTTTCATCAATATTTTGAGCAATTGAGTTCAATTAATTTTTAGCAAAGGTAGTAATTTAAAAAACAATTGGTTTTAAGAAGAAGTATCTAAGAGTAAATATTATAGAAATATACAGTATAACCGTACAAAAGTCAGGAAAACCAATTACCCCTTCACAGACTACTGTCCATAAACGTCTAGTGTAATCAATTGTTTAGGTGTCAAAATTGTCAAAGAAAATGATTTGTCCCTAATTATACACAAAATATGATCAGTAATCAATTTAAAACAAAATGCTTATAGTTATTAAATTTGAATGGAATTTGACATGCTTTAATGTTTAACACAATGTGCTTCATTTGTTTTTGTATTTTGTATAATTAACCATTCCAGAACTTGACAATCTTTACTCCGATCTTTTTTTTAAAAATTGCCCTTGTGCAAAATGTTTCCAAAACTAAGAAAGCCTTCCGGTATTTATAATGACAAATAAATGCCAACTTTGCCTTCACTGCAAATATAGTTTCAGACAAGGTATCACAGTGATTATATTTGTAAACACTGCATAATCCTCCTGATATTAATAATGCCAAATACAATGCAGTTTACGTTACTGCGAAGATTAAGCTTCAATAATTATCCTTGCTGCTATTCATTACCCGTGTCTCGCAATAACAAAAGCGGTATAACTTTCCGCAAAAGCGAAACGCTGATGAAACGTATTTTTAAGATTGAATTTTTTCTGAACATCCCAACACAAAAATAGAAGACGTAATTTGCATGTTAACAAACAATAGCACAAAGCAAAAGCTCAGTCTCCTAGAAACGCAAGCTGAATTCCTTAGTCCTGACTTTTAAAATGCCACTTCTAGTGTAAGCTAACCATTTCTTAGTCTCATTTTTTCTTGTTCGGAATTTAATTAGTTAATCCATTAAAAACCGCATTGACCCAATGAAAACAAGCAGAAGCGCCTTCGAAATTCATGACAATATCTCCACCTCGCTGCAATTAGTTTGCGAGCATTTTTAATGCCCCATTCGGCAAGAGACTTAATGAATGAGCTCGCGGATATTTATTAATAGCTAAGCTATAAAAGCAGTAATTAATGGCTATAAAAATAAACTAATTCGAAAAAGATCGTGCGAAGCGACCTAAATGGATCCAATTAACCGTGACATGGTCAGGGATAAGCGTTTTACGAATGTTTTCTCGGAGACCAATTAAAATAAGTGAGTACAATTTATTTATTTGACTCTAAACGTTTGGTATTAAGAATTCCCCTAACCATGGATTCTTTTTTTCCATAAAACCTGTTCAACATTTTGTTCAAATGCCATTTAAAATATTCATGTACATTTCATCAAAACTTAGCACATGGTTACCATTCAGTGTGTCAAAACCTTCAACCTCTTGACAAAATGACAGGAATTCAAGCTCCCACAACAATCTTAACCTGTCAAGTGAGGCATACCCGAATTTTCAATAAAATGCCATCCACGGCTCATTGCGAGCAGGGCGCCCAGATGCTAGTTCAGGGATATCCCCATCGAACCTTCCCAAACGCTTTTTTTGGCCTTTGTCTTCAACACCCACGCGAATTATCAATCATCCCACCCCACAATCATTAGCCTACTTGTGAAAAACGGCATCCATAAAAATTAATCTGCGATGGCCAATTTTTTTTCAAAGAGAGTTCTTTTTCCCTTTCAAAAAAAAAACTAAGATCCAAAAATAGCGGTGAAAAACACTACGCTGGGCCATAAAAGCGAATCGCGTGCCTAACGATCGGTAATATTTCGTAGGCAAATTAATTAGGCCTGAAAGAATGGATATCCGCTCTGCGAACAAAGACAAACGGAAATTGTTTTTTTGGGAAGAGGGGCGGCTGTGGGCCCTGGGATGCCAAAAACCTTGGGGAAAAAACACTGGAAAATCGTATTTGGCCTATGGGTCCAAATTAGAGCAAGGACGATCCCAGGATTTATGCTCTTATTCGAAATGTCAATAGGCTTTCTAGATTGTCGGAAGTCAAAGGCCGAAGCGCTATTACAAAATCAGAATGCTTGGCTTCATTTCACACAAAGACCAACCGTGGAATACAGCAAAGCATGCCATTTTATGCAACGCTTCCAACAGATACAGGCCTTTGCATATAAAAGTTTCAATCAGTTGACCAGAATGATCAGTGTCATGTTTAAGCTCTAGTAGATGGGAGAAGAAAAATTAAATTTTATTTGCTTCAAATAATTAATGGAATATCGTTGGTAATTTGTCATTAATTAACGAAGGCACTTGACATGTGGGTAGATTCTTGGGAAATCTCAGACACTGCTAAACTGAAATTTATGAGTGTAACCAAGTCTGTGAAATGGGATATTTTAACATTCTCAATTTGTACAAAATGTTTGAAAAACCTCCTGGATTAAAATTATGAATCAGAGATAGGAAACACCCAGACTTGTTTAAAAATGTTGTTTTCATTTCGGAACATCGGGAAAAAGAACATAAGGAGCTGGGTATTCAAAAATATCAATATATCTATAATTCGCTGTCGTAAATTTATCACTAATACTAAACAGCGTTTTTGTATCATGCTGTGTCTCAAAAGAATTGAAATTCAATGAAACGATTCAAAATATTTTACTACAAACAATTCGAAAATTGCAATTATGACTTTCCTGGAGGCCTAGTTTTCCAGCCCGACCTAGTTCTTGGGATATTTTCACTGCTGGTTTGGATTTTTCTTTTATGATATCCATATGGACTTCACAAATGTGTTATTTGTAATGATAAGCAGACTTTACACGATCGTTAATAATGCATTACCATATGATAATGTCATTACTAATGATCGTGCGATGTTAACTGAAATGGAATGTTCGCCAGTGATGTGCATTTAACATGATCGTGTACGGCTGACATGTAATGAAGGTGTAATGATTGCTGGTACTGCTATTATGTATGCCAGGTAGTAAATGACTGTAAGGTCTGCTTTTGTGCCTAAAGAAATTAGACAAAAAATTAAGTTACCTAAAATGTGTTATACTTTACAACCCTTGACACTTGAGAATTGTCCAGTGTGACAAAGATATTGGGATATTATCACTATTGATTTGCATTTTATTTTCCATGAGACCCACGTGGTCTAAAATAATTAAGTTCATTATAATGTTAAAATAAAACGTTTTACAATATAGGGGGAGAGCTGCAAACTTGGGTCCTGTAGCAAGTGCTCCTCTATGGACCATGTCTTTGCTTGCTCGGTGGATCTCGTCTTTGATGGCAAGATCAGAAAATAATGGAACATCAGTGATCTTACAGGAATTTTCAGAATTTTCAACTCTCACTGGAGATTCATGCTCTACGTGCACGGCCATAAAAGTAAACGAACAATTGCGTTTTTCAGGAACATCTCCGGGAAAAAAACCCTGGTCGGAATGCCGGACACCTCAATGAATACAAAACGGGATTTTGTTGAGTGAAGGTGGTTAACTGCTCCACTTGTTAGGACAGCTCTAGAATCGATTGGGAGCCAGATCCGTGGCAGTGGAACGACATAACGTGACCAGAAATATTTAGTAACTTCGACCGAATGAAAATAGGCCATGACGGACTCCGGAAAACGTTCAGATAAGCTCTGCCAGCCAGTTACTTAAAGCCTTTGATCATCCATTACGTTTAACAGGAGAGTGGTGCAAGTGGTCTTTATGGAAACACTGCGACCTGCATTGGACATGCCAACAAAAACGACAGCAGATTAATTGGCCGATTCTAGTGTGACGTCATAAGGCAATATTTACAACATCAAGGCGATGGCAACTACTGTCATCTTCACGGTATCTCATTCTAAGTATGTGACTATGTCTAAGAGACTATCTTGATACTCCCAAATGATATAGAAAACTCAAATTCGTTAAGTCCATATATCATTGGAATACGTCGAATATCGTGACTGTGTCCAGCGGCACTTAGATCTATAGAAGATAATCTAAATATTCGACTTTATGTTTATGTTTGGCGTACCATCTTGCCTTTAAGACAGTAAGAAAAATTCATACAAACACCTGCATTTAAATACCTGCTGTCTTTTTGAATGTCATCATAACACCTCTTTGTAAAATGCCTTCATCGTGTAACAATTTCTGATGACAGTTAGCTCACTGCCTTTCCTACTTTCAAGCAAGCAAGAAAGCAAGCACTATCGTGCATAATCTATGATTAGCATGGGGTCAGTATTTTACTGCCTTCCATTGCCAGCACTTTTCAGTCGATTTACTAAGTCATGTTTCTAACAAATGTTTAAAAAAACTGACACCATCAAAGATAGTCGACACCAGAAATTTCTGTGTGAAACAATTGCTAGCCGTTGGCTGAAATGGACAAACTACAAAGGCTGTATCAGCATGCTACTCCTCACGAACACACAAAGACCACAGGATGCCCTTACAAGACAGTGCTACAGACAGTAGCTATCTATTAACCACGCATCATTCAAACTGCCAGGAATTTCGGCACGTAATCGTTTTTTTGAGAAAATCTTAAATTCTGAACTCATTACCACGAAATTGAAACGAAAATTGCCTGTCTAACCTGATAATAACTGCAGTTGGAAATCCTGGGCACCATCCTGGTTGCGCAACTAAGGTTTAATTGCCACCCCATTGTTCCAAGGCCGATTCGCCGAATTCCACCCTACTTGACTTCTATTCATGCCTTCAACACGAGCCGAAAATCACAGTTGAAATCGCGAAATCCAGTCTCCTGAATGTCTCGTCTTTCAAGCTGCCTACACAAAAGAAAATCGACCGAAAAACTTCGAAAATTTACCGCTTCGCGAAAGCACAGACACCAACACACCACCGGACACTCCGACCGCCATCTTGAGACTCGCGCCGAAGGGGAAGTTAAAAAATGATTGAAGTTGGACCTCTGAACCGAAAGCAATGCTGTCAAGGGTCATGACACGACATGGCAGTTGAGGACGAGACACGGTGTCATTCGTTAAGTTCCTACATTATGTTAAGTTAATGTCATGGATTATAGTGACGACGATGACGTGGCGATATATAGCCTATAATCAAGAACAGAGACATCAAAACATCATAAGCGTTACACGAGTGACACCGTCATTAAATTCCATAAAAATCCAACTCGGTTTGACGTGACACAGATAGAATAATTATGATGTGTTCCAGGAATACGTTTGTATCTGGCCTCTATTTATGCAAAGAGTAAGGGCGCATAATGACACACTAATTCAGGGAATGTTAAGGATGTTTAATTTGGTCATGCAAACTGCAAGAACTGCTCTGGAAAGTCAGGGACGTATAATATGGATGGTCATGGCAACTGCAGGAAAACTGTTTGTTGCTCATAATAAAGTTCGCATTGGCCTGGAAAGTCTCAGAAAGTCAGAAATAAGTAATACGTATGGTTATGAAAACCCGAGGACAATTCCGTTATTGTTCATACCAAGGTCCTGAATCTCCATACATGACTTTTCCTTGACGTCTGATGCCAGTAGACACCTATGCATAATCAAGTGTAATTTTGATAGGTTGAATTTTTTAAATTTAAAAAACAAATAAATCATTATTCCAATGCTATTTCATGTTTTTCCAAGTTCTTTATGTCTCAAGATAACCTGGAAGACTCTTTAACAGAGTCCCCTAGTGGAAAGATCACTATAATCAGTACAGTAGATACCAGTATAAGTATACTGATATTAGTAAAAAAACTGTAGTGATATCGCTAAGCATACTGATATTAGTAGTCCCAAAAACCAGTAATTACACATCAGTAAAAAATCATACAGATATTAGTTGAGAATCACATACTGATCTTTTCTTCAGGGGTGACATCAGCCCTCGTAATGCTCAGGCGGTTTGCAAAGAAAACCACGGCGCCTGGCATATCTACGACGACAAGGGTTAATTGAACATCATTCCGGTTTCGAAAGATGATTACAAAGATAATTCCACGGCGACAGGGAGATTAAATTGTCTTGGATCAGTAGACAAAGTGTTATTAAATTGGTAATTATGGCAGAATTACTAACAAAGCTTTTTCCCGAACGGATTATCAGTGAATGCGGCTGGCGATTTTTACCACTCATTGCAAAGAAAAGTGTCTTAAAGAGTTCGAGAATTTAGAACGTAATTTAATTCACTATCAAGCTGATCCTAAGTTATTCTCTGCAATATAAATTATATTATTATAATTCATTTGGGGTCATGGACCACCTATATTGCAGTCGTGGGTCAAAAGTATTTAGCTTTATTCACAGTTAACAGCTGGTATCATTACATACATATTATAAAAATAATGATAGGTCTATTAATAAAAGTTTGATTTATTACACTCAAGATACAGAAAAATCTTTACTTAACATTTTTTGTATTTTAGAACCAGTTATGAAAGACTTTAATGGTGAAGAGATTAGTATATCATTATACACCTATATCACTTTATATATAAAGTGATTTTTTTAAAATACTGATATCAGTACTGAAATTTACTGTATATGATAATTTTAGTGATATCACTATCAACAAAAGTACATCGTATAGTGAGTGACATATGTTTGGATTACTGGTATCAGTATGCTTGACGATATCACTAAGCGTTCTACTAATATCACCACATGTCAGTATATTTGTACCAAAGCTTCCTTCAGACTCTTTTTGTGTCCGGCTATCCGACACTAAAGGCAGAAGTAATTTTCCAAAATTTGAGTAAATCCATGCATGTATTTTTATACACTAACGATATACATAAATATATTTAAAATGTTATATAATATTCTATACTAACGTCATATTAATATATTATACGGTAACATACATCTGTATGTTTTGAACTGTTTAAAAATGCAGAATATCGTAGTAAATGTAAAGTTAATCATAATTGCAGTGTTTAGTAATACTGCACCTTATATGGCAGGACCTGCAATATAAATCGGGTTTGCAGCCAATATTTGCACAGATACAGAGCAAATTTACACCGTTTTCTTATTTATAAATAGTGTCATAAGATATCCGTGAAATATATTTTCCATCACACTTATAAGCGGATTTTGATAACATTTCTTCTCATGCATATGACATAAGCCTTTATAAGGGGGTATAATTATTCTGAAGATGCATGATTCCCTAACATCCAGAGAGATTATATGGATTTATACCAGCATTATAAAGTTTAATTAAAAACTAATTGATTTCAAACCCTTCTCTGGCAGCTTGAGCGCACAACTCATCACCAATATAAGACTTATTTTCCGGTAACTTTGTTTGCATTAATTTAAGAGTGTCGAGCATTTTGATGACAGGCGAAACATTGTGTTAAAATCACGTAGGGCTTTACAAACGCATTACACATGGTTTGGATAAAGAGCATATTTTTTTTAAATATTTTACTACATCTTATCAAAATGTAACGTGATTATCAGTTTAGTAATGCTTTGATCAATTTTTTGTGTCAAAAACACTGAATCTCCTTATTTTCCCAGTTTTTTGAACAAATTTCTATGATCAACTAAAACGCAAAAAAATGTAAAACATGACATATTTCCAAATGCAAGAAATTATATATAATTTAAAAAGGAAAATTCCTTTGAGATGAATTTCAATTTATTGAAATGTCCAGTGAATCAATGATAGGCAAATAATATCATGAATTACCCTGACTTTTCCAAAAATAAATTACCCGACCATTTCATCTCTATTCCTAATCAAAGGCAAATCAAGCCATGTGCATGATGTCAGTATCATGAATTTCCTATGACTTGAATTCTATTTCATGACTTTTCTATGGCATCTACATGCTTGTGAAAGCAAATGTAATACTGATATGCTGAATTTTCCAAACGTTTTCAAAACCCGATTATTCCAAGTATATTCCTAATTAAAGTCATATCATTCTATGTATGCAATGTCGATTCCATGAATATTGCATGACTTTTCTATGACTTCATATGTCCACGTGACTTAAGACGCCCACGTGAAAGCAAATCTAAAATGTAAGCAGCTGTCCTTCTAATTCCAGGTCTCGAGGAGCCCTAATCTCGGTTTCATGTTATCGACGCAGGCTTAGGCAACATTGTGCACAAAGACAGCAGGCGCATGGGCGATTGGTCAGAGACAAGAGCTCACCCATCACGTTTCAGCAACAACAACAACCAACTGTCGCCAAATCTGGCGTCACATCCGGCGCTGAATGGCTTCGATGAGCCGAAATGGCAGACATCGACAAAGGCTTTTGCCAGCTTTCCAGGGTCACGACTGGGACCGTGTTTTTCACAAATTCTCGCAATGCCATTGGTCGACTGGATCAACAACTGCAATTAACGGTCTCAGCAGTGCTTAAACACAACTGTCACGTCCGCCCTACATCGTTCTAATTGCCGTCATCTTGGCTCAACGACAGAGCATCGCCTCGGCTTAACGTCAGTTCCTGAAAAAAAGCCCTCCAACGATGTCTTCAGGCTAACAATCACGGACAATCCGCAAACGTCCCAATTCGTATAGCGCAAGTGCCATGCGTCAATCATGCAACAAATGTACTCAACAGTTTTCTGCAAATGCTTACTATAAAAGCATTTGTACTTTGAAAACGCCTCTTTACTTTTTAAAAATTTGAGAATACTTAAAAAGACCGTAGCAAAAAATTCTCTAATGCCAATCGTCGGAAGTTTCTTTGAGAGAAATAAACTGTTTTCGGAAGTTGCATAACGCTTTTTTAAAATATATAAAACCTAAACGTTTGTAAATTAAAGTTTCATTTTTTTAATATCTCAGATATTATATCAACAGGATTATATCAAATATTATATCAACATGAGCGACACTGATGTTAAGACATTTGTGCCGTCCAGTCAGGGCCCACACTACAGTAAAACCTGTCAGGTTGACCACCTTACTATATAGAGCGCCTGCCTCTGTTGATGGAATTTTATGGTCCCTTGGGTTATCACAGTGGAAATATTTTACTCCACATGTGTTGTAGACAAAAGTCCAATCATATCTTCATTATAATCGACAGCACTCTCATTATTCGAAACAGGTTTGAACTGTGAGAGCAAACTCCCGAGAGCGAAAAATAGGTCTGTCCATTTGAGAGCTGCGTACACGCATCGATTCGTGAGAGCAGGTCTCGATAGCGCTCTTCCCTCGCTCATCCTTGCAAGTTTAAGCTCTCGAGGGACAACTTTAATTCGCTCTGACCTCTCACCACCCAGCATTACTCTCTGGGAGTCACAAAGAGATCGTCTAGCATACGTAGTCCCAGCACTCAAGTTTTCTAGTTTGAACTCATGCTCTCATTGCTCAAATGGACACGCATCACAAGGCTAGATTCTTCAGACGATTTTGTTCAAACGTATTTTGAAGTGCATTTGTGGCGAAATCTGATGACAATTGCATTTTCGAAATGATAGCCGAATCCGTGGACGTCCTGAATGGGCTATCAAGGTCACAAAGACAGTTGCAACGTTTGCATTTCAATCATGATTCCTCTGTCCTCCGAACTTATTGACAGCTCATGAAATGGCCAACAATGTCAGGACGTAAACCGGGGAATGGAGGACAATTTTAACGACAAAGGAAAATGGTAAACAATGACCCCGATAGCAGAAGAAAGAAGCTTGATGTGTACAGGCAGCAAGAGCAAAATTTCTCGCATGGTTGAACTTTCTCCATTCGGTCATCAAAGAACCAAAATCCTAACCTTCGGAGGGCGATTTGGCGTCGGAAATTGGGAAAAATCAATGGTTCTGATGGCTGATGATAAGCGTCGGAAGCGGCGATAACGCCTTCTGGAACAATTCGGCATCTTGCAGCGCATCGAAAATCGATAAGAGGAAGTGGCTGGCGACCGCAATTAAAACAAAAGAAACTGCAGGCGATCAATTAAGACGTCTGAAGGCTTGCTGAAGAGGCGCTTCACAGATGGCGCTGTCCATGGGAAAAGGACGGGTCCACTGTCGTGGTAATGGGACATTGTAAAAAGATAAATGTTATCTGAAAGACGTTACCTTGGAGAAAAGATCAGTATGTGATTATTTATCAATATCAGTATGATTCTATACTGATATCAGTATAACCATAGTGATATCAGTAAATATGATTATATAATGATATCACTATACAGACCCGTTGGATTTCCGAGTAATTAACTCGTGACATCTTGTGGCTGGAGCTTGAGAAAAGTATTACCAGGAGAATCACA
>JAQIXS010005291.1:0-12969 GCA_034700785.1 Rossiulus vilnensis
AAACATGGAATAAGTTGCATGTATATTGCATGCAAGTTCGTAAATTATTTGCACGTAATTTTAAGCATTTCACAAGTTATTTATTAAATATCTAATTATTTTATTAGAAAAAAAATTGTGTGAATTGTGGCATAAGGACACCTCGCACGTCGACGACAGCGCCACCGCGATTCTCTCGCTAATCGAGTAATTATTTTAAACGCTCGATTTGGTTTAATTGCCTTTTCAGACTCTTCAAGTGAATCGGCATTGTCGTGTTGTTCATTTATTCGGGTGTTTAGACCAAAAGGGTTTAAAAGCCATCAAATTGTCTAGCTTCTCATTGGTTCAAAATGTCATTTGCATAAAACTGGCCACGCCCCCTCTCCATTCTCTAAATCGAGGGATTTTCACGATTGCAAATTGTGGTGTTTTGGTGGAGAAAATTTAGTGTTTTTTTTTAAGAAGTTTGAGTTGAAATTTTTGAAATTTTTTAAAATTTCACCTAAAACTTCTAGAAAACGTCTAGAAATGCATTCGAAATTTTATTCTGCTGCCCCTTGTTTGTTGGCAAACACACACTACTTAATTGTTTATATGGAAAGCTAGCTTCAGGGGCTTGGGTTAAAGCCGTTGTTTGAACCACGCATGTGGCGCCATCGATCGGATGAAGCTGGCGACTGAGTCTTTGTTAGGCCTAGCGAGCCACATGCATGCTGATTGGCCCATTTTGGGACCCAAGTCTAACTCGCGTTTTCACCGCTTGATGGCGGCACAAATCAGGCGTTTATCTTCGGGTTTAAACCAAGGTTCGTCTACCAACCTTGGACTTAAACAGCGAATCGATTGTTAGCTTCTGGGTTAGGATTGGCGTCCTTGTTGGGATTGGAAAAGTAAAAGCGCTTCGGTCCGGGTCCTTTTCAAGGTGGGTTCAAAGTTAAGCCACCTGCTGTTACGAAAATAATCCATCCCAAATCCAGCCAAAAACAATCAATTTGAAATATTTTGTTCATCGAATAATATTTGCATGTTGGAGATGTTTTCGCAAGTTTTAAAATTGTTTTAAGCTGCAGATTTCTATCGTAAGTTGAATAATTTTTCCAAATTGAATAATATTTCCGAATTGAATATTTTTTCACACATTGAATAGTTTTCACCAGTTGAATAATTTTCGGAAGTTGAATAATTTTTCCAAATTGAATATTTTTCGCAGGTTGAATAATTTTCAGAAGTTTAATAATTTTAAGAAGTGGAATATTTTTTCCAAATTGAATATTTTTCACAGGTTGAATAAGTTTCACAAGTTGAATAATTTTCCCAAATTGAATATTTCTCACAGGTTAAATATTTTTCACAAGTTGGATAATGTGTGCAGTTTAATAGTTTTCACAAGTTGAATAATTTTCAGAAGTTGAATAATTTTCAGAAGTTGAATAATTTTCAGAAGTTGGATAAGTTTCACAAGTTGTATAATTTGTGCAGTTTAATAGTTTTCACAAGTTGAATAATTTTCAGAAGTTGGATAATTTCCTAAAATTGAATGATTTTCACAAGTTGGATAATTTCCTAAAATTGAATGATTTTCACAAGTTGGATAATTTTTCCAAATTGAATAATTTTCCCAAATTGAATATTTTTCACAGGTTGAATAATTTTCACAAATTGAATAATATTTAGAAGTTGAATAAGTTTGACAAGTTGAATAAGTTTGACAAGTTGAATAATTTTCAGAAGTTGAATAAGTTTCACAAATTGAATAATTTTCACAAATTGAATAATTTTCACTAGTTGAATAATTTTTTGAAAGTCTGGGATTTTTTGAAAGTTTTAAACTTTTTGCAAGTTATTTCTCCAACTTCGTAATTACTAGTCCTTGAACAAAGGTCTGATTAGGGTGAAAAACCTGTGTTTTCATTTGTGTTCAGTTGCAGAGATTAGGGCTCATTATTCCGTTGTCGGCATGCCAGATACATTTAATCCGGCTCAGATATCTGGCCATGTATGGCTTCGTGTCTGACCAAATCCGGATTCGTCATCTGGGTAAGCTTAACCCTAAATTGACGCCTAATACAGAGCCATCTACCGAGCATTTTTGCGTCTTTTGCATTTTTGTCACTTGGAAGTACATAAGGTAATAAGTACCATTTGGGGTAGGAATAAATGTGAAGAGAGGACACTAGAACATACTAGACGTTTGTATGCAGTAATATCAACACCATTTTATAAATTATTTGATAACATTTTAAATTTGTAAAATGAAAAATAAATCAAAATATAAAGGATTTATTTCCAATAAATGTATTTAAGTAATTAAAATGATTTTATAAGTAATATAATATATGTAAATACGTTTTACGTGTAATAATTTGAATTTATTTATTTTGCTTTAATTTTGTTTGTCAACTTAAAAGTTCTATCAGATACATGTACTTTATGTCGTAAAATGGGATATTTGAGTAATTGATATTTTTCAACACCATTTTATAAATTATCTGATAAAATTTAAAATTTGTAAAATGAAAAATGAATCCAAATAAGATATCATAAAGGATTTATTTGCAATAAATATATTTAAGTAATTAAAATGATTTTATTAGTACGTTATAATTTACGTGTAATAATTTGAAATTATTTATTTCGCTCTATTTTTTATTTGTCAACTTAAAAAAAATTCTATCAGATACTTCGTTATAAAATGGGATATTTGTGTGATCGTTATTTTTTAAATTCAAATATTCGATTATTGAGACTTACAAGTCTCATTCTTCAAGTTTGCATTTATTAAATATCTAATAAAATAATTTTTCACATATTTTAGTATTAAAACATGCAATTCACACAATTTTTTTCTAATAAAATAATTAGATATTTAATAAATAACTTGTGAAATGCTTAAAATTATATGCAAATAATTTACGAACTTACGAACTTGCATGCAATATACATGTAACTTATTCCATGTTTTAATGCTAAAATATACGAAAAAATATATTCAAAGATATATATTAGAAAAAAAATGCAGCCATATGAATGATTAAAATTTATTTGCGAATATGTCTGACATACGTTTGTTGTCAGGCTGTGTTTATTGAATGTAGTTTTATTGAACTTCAACCTGTAGTAAATTTAATTTGGATTAGCAGCTCTTGTAACTTGTGGAAAATATTTTTAAGATTTTTTTGTTTTAAGGCCCTGGTTGCATCCACCTTAAGTTGACGCCGAACGCAGCGCCACCTACCGTGCCACCTGTGATCCATTCGGTTTTTGCATGAATGTAGCTTGTTTTCTATCCCTAAAATTGGGCGTTTTCGACGTGGTCCCACTTCCCCCTCTAAAATCACTTTAACAAACAGTCACCTAAAAATCATTGGCGTTAAGTACATTTAAATTGCCTTAATCGGATTGAACGTACTTTGTCTAATTTCATTCCTACTTTGCGAAATAGGATTACATTACCCTTAGAGGGGGGTGGTCTGACATGATTTGACTCTGGTAGTGCTTACTATGCCCTTCCTGGTTTTGCCTACGAAATTGGTTTGCCAGGCCTATTATGGAAATGAGTGGCAAAACTGTCCACCCTCCAATCAGCCATTGTGCCTCGAGTATAGGCCTCAGCCCGCTAGCGTGCAATTTCAGAAAAAAATAATAATACAAAAAATATATATAAAATAAATAGGAGATTTTCTTCGAGTTTTAGAGCCTTGTTTATTCCAGTGAAGCATTTTTTTTTTGTATCGAATTTGGAGAAAAATTGAACAAAAATTCGATATTCAAAGCTGTGATTTTTAATAGGCTGGAAAAACCTTCACGGACAAGCGAACGAAATTCAAGATTTATTTAAAATAGGAGAAACACAAAAAACAATGAAAAAAAATGAATCAGGAATATATAAAAAAAACGTATAACGAAGCTTATTTGCACGCTTGATGGAAACTGCCAGCGAATCTGATTGTGAAAAAAATAATATTTGGATTATGAATTTGGAGGAGAAAAAATTGGGATTTTTGCAAAAATATTCATAGTTTGAATTTGTAAAATAGTCAATTTTGAACGTTTAGCAACGAGTGTTAAATAATTGACGAAGCTGAAAAATGTATTTTACAAAATCTTGTGGGTCATCCCAAATAAAAACACTTTTCGAAATCAGGGTATTTTAAGGTTTTCTATATTGAATATTACCAAACAAAGAATTGTTCAAATACTAAATGCAAGATAATGACAATTTGTTTCAAATCCATATGCAGAAAATCCGCGAATTTTTAGTGTACATTATTCAGTGGACATTATTTTGAATTCTTTTAGTTTGTTTTCAGTTTGGATTATTGATAACTTTAGTGGTTTTATGATCGCACTGGATTTGGCCAATGGATATAAAGATAAAAATTATGCAAAAAAATGACTTTAAACAAATATACAATTATTCGAAATTATCAAGACTAGAAAATATCTCCATTTAATTTATTGCATATGTACATTTTAACAAAAAGTAAACGGATAAATTATCATAAATAGTTTGTACATTTTTCACATAACGTAGTGAACATACAGTAGTTAGTAAATGGCGAAATCAGATCCATTCTTTGATAAAACCTACATGTACATGTATGTTATCTATATATATATTTTTAAATTGAACGATTTTATTTTTTTTATTTCAGAATTCACACTACTAGTAATATTTTGCAATTTTTTTCTATTAATATAGTGGACATACACTAGTTACTAAACAAATTTACTATTGAATCCGATTTTTTCACACACCCTATATATTTATTTTGAAAAAGTTAAATCGTATTAATTCTAAATAAAACCGAATGAAATGCCATTAAATCAGAGCTATTTTCTGATAAATAACAACAGCATGTATATTATATATATAAATATATATTTTAAATTGAACGAATTTATTTATTTCAGAATTCATAGTAATATTTGAAAGTTTTCCATTCTCAAACTGGACTACCTTGTAGTTACTAACCGTATTTACTATTAATTGGAGTTTTTTCACACAACATTTATACAGTATCTATTTTAAAAATGCAAAATCATGTTAATTCTAAACGAAACCAAATTAAATGTCCTTGAATAATATCTCCAACAAACAAACAAACAAGCAAACAAACATTTATTCGACTCCCGAATGCTTGGGTTACCAAGCGGCGTTACTAAGCAAACACTAAGTTGAGATGGGTGTCAAGCACTTCACCCCTGTAATATAATTATCGCCTATTTTTTTTTTTTTTTCGTGAAATTGAGTTAATTTTGTCGTGAACACTTGTTCATTCTCACGTCCACCTCATTGAACGTTGAAAGGCTAACAGAAACGCCCTCTTCTCATTGGACCGTTGGGCCTACGGACACGCCCCCTTTCGGGGGGACAGCTTGACCCCCTCGTTGACAATTGTTGACCCTTTTCGGAAGCAACGTCACGCCGTGAGTAAACGCCGGCCTGTTCTCGCCTTATCAAATTAATATTAAAATATTTCACAATTGGATATCGATTCCCCCTGCCTTTAATCTGATGTTATGTCAACACTCAAAATGGACGTCGAAATATATAATATAACAACTGAATGAGGTCCTCTCAAAATCATCTGGATAAAATACACCCATTTTTATCGTCGAAATAATCGAGCTTTAAAGGTCAAACGAATGATGGGGTCAAGAGCGACCTCGACACCCTTAACTGCGATGTGGAAAAAATAACGTGGAAAAATAAAATAATTACCTTTTACGAATTTTTCTAATTAAATTTTTATTTCTTATTTGTTCATTTTGAAATGAGTTTTAATTTTCCTGATTTTTGATTTTGAAGTGAATTTTTGTTTTCCTGATTTTTCATTTTGAAGTGAATTTTAATTTTCCTGATTTTTCATTTTGAAGTAAATTTTAATTTTCCTGATTTTTCATTTTGAAGTAAATTTTAATTTTCCTGATTTTTCATTTTGAAGTAAATTTTTATTTTCCTGATTTTTGATTTTGAAGTAAATTTTTATTTTCCTGATTTTTTATATGCAAAAGATGTTTTTTAAATTGTGAAATAAAATTTATTAAAGTTACTTTTGAAATAACTTAAGAATTCAACAAAAAAATATTGGAATAACTTTTTTATTTTTAATTTGTAATTTTGAAATGAATTTTAATTTTCCTGATTTTGCACTTATTCGTGTTTGTTTTAACTTCGGAATAAAATTTAAATGTTACTTTTAAAATAAATTAGAATTCAGCAAAAATGTTGGAACAGATTTCTTATTTTTAATTTGTAGTTTTTAAATGAATTTTAATTTTCATGATTTATCAAATTCAAAAGATGTTTGCACTTATTCGTGTTTAAATCGTGTGAAATACAATTCAATTTTCTGAATTTTCCATTTGGTATTGTTTAAGTTTGTTGAAATTTTCTAATAGAAAAATCCAGAAGATATATTTTATTTCAAAATAAAAATCTAAAATACGTGCAAACAGCTTTCGAAACAAAGTTAATTTAATTTGCAATGAATTTAATTTTCTGAATTTTATAAATACATTCTATTCTTTATTTAATTACGAACTTATTAGTGTTTAAATTTCATTTTGGAATTTATTTTTAAACACAATTTAATCCAATTTATTGCGTTTTAAAAATTGGAATGTTCTAGAGTTTATCGCATTTTCATTTTTTTTGGACGTTTTCAATTTTGAAATTTAATTAATGCAATTTTCTCGATTTTTTAACCATAATAGCTGCTCGTACTTTATTTTCGTTTACTTTTAGAAACATAAAAATAAACGATTAATATAATGCAGTTCAGGTAATTGAGAGATTAACCAAAACTGAATGCAATATTAAATAATCCAAAAAGAATGTTCCTAAAATCAAACAATCTAAATAAATGAATGTCAAAAGAAATATCGTGAGTTATCAGAAAAATATGACTACTTTGAAAATCACAATTGTAAAAAAAACCATTTGTTATATTTATCAATAATTAATCCTACAATTAATAGTGCTATATATTTAAATTTCTTATCTTAAAAATACTGATTAAACAACATGAGAAATTAGGGTGAAAAATTCACAAAAAAAAATCTAAAGAAAAACAAAAAAAAAACAATCGAAAAGAAGATTATCTTTAATCAAAGAGTTTTATTGATAGCGAGCGCCATCGAGCGGATAACGCTGATGGAAATCTCGTCGAAGAGATTCTCTGGTCAGTTTTTCACAAAAAAGGATCTTTAATCTTTAAATTGGGGCAAAAAAAAAGATGGCGATAAAAAAAGAGTGAGAGGAGATTTTCAAAATGGGATTTGAGCTGCTTTCATCGTTCGATGAGTGATTGGTCATCTTATTCCAACTGACCACTAGCCTGGTCAACCTTCTCTCTCTCTGTCTTTTGCATCCTTTTTTATTTGTATTGGTTTTTTTTCTAAAGAAAATCCAAGATTCATTTAATGTTATCGACTTAAATTTAAGTAATTAGAGTCCTTGAAAAAACATTGATTAAAATTAAGAGTAATATTGTACTTTAAAATGCATTCGTGAAATTTAATAATTAAAATATTTGAAATGCCTTTAATTTGTTGGCTACTTCTTGCTTTTTACTTTAAAATGCATTCTGGAAATTCAGGACATAAGAAATTACTTCCTGAAAGTTTGGTAATTTAAGTCCTGGAAATGACTTTAAATTAAGATTGGTGCCATGACTTTTTATCGTTACAAGCATAAATGATCATGTATGCAGTATTTAATTTAAAATTTTAAAGAGCATTTATGTATTTATTTAACTTTTTAATATTTAAAAAGGCATTAAGGTCAATTATTTTACTTAAAATATCAAAATCATTTTTAATAAAAATAACAATCAAATTAGACACCAATTAAATAAATTTTACAAAAATACATTTTAAAATACTTTTTAAAATTAAATCTTTTTAATAATAATAATAACAATTACATTAAAAATCATTTAAATTTTACAAAAATACATTTCTGCTTCTTTTTGTCTTATCAAATCCTTTTTTAATAACAATAACAATTAAATTAGACACCAATTAAGCAAATTTTACAAAAAATCAATTTTTGTCTATTTTTGTCTATTAAAATCATTTTTTCAATAACAATTAAATTAGACAGCAATTAAGTAAGTTTTACACACAAAAACCTACATTTCTGATACGAATGGAATGCGTAGAATTTTAACGTTTGAAATAAATTCTAAATTGTTAAATTGAACATTAAAACTATTGCATCGAATTAAATACTGACATTGGCACTTCGAAGTGCATTGTGGGTGTGATTTTGACGACATTTAATTACAGTCTGTGTAATTATTTTTAATTGGATTTTTCTTTTCGTTTTGTGTCTGCCATTGGTTGTCTCTACTTTTGCTACGGCGCTCCTTAATTTATTTTGTTCTTTACAAATCCTTTAATTGGGTTACTTAATTGATCGAGTTAAACATCCGTGAGCGTTTACCTAGTTGCCATGACAACCGAAAGCATTGTTTTGCCCTTTCCTTCTGCCTTTCGATTTCAACACAATGCCATTTTAACAATTGCAATGGAGCCAGAATTTTTCAATTTTTCAAAATTTTTGGATGATTACATTTTTTTTAAAAATTTTAACATCTGATTTCACATCTTAAATACCGAAAACATATGGCAATTTTTATGATTTTTGCCAGATAAGCCATCAAATTACTACATACTTTATTCGCTCTTAATTTTCATTGTTAAAAAAGATCAGTATGTACTTCTCTACTAATATATTTGATTTTTTTACTGACATCAGTGTGATTCTGTACTGATATCAGTATAACCTTAGTGAAATCAAAATGATTCTATGTATATGTATATATATATATATATATAGTGGATTTTAGGACTGCTGATATCAGTATAATTATTAATTTCAATATTATATTGGTTTTTGGGACTGCTGATATCTGTATGGTTTGTGATATCAGTATTACATTGGTATTTGGGACTACTGATATCAGTATGGTTTGTGATATTAGTATTACAGTGTTTTTGGTACTACTGAAATCAGTATAATAGTGTTTTTTGTAACTACTAATGTCGGTATGCTTTGTGATATCAGTATTATAGTGTTTTTTGTGACTACTGATGTCAGTATGGTTAGTGATATCAGTATTATAGTGTTTTTGTAACTACTAATGTCAGTATGTTAAGTGATATCAGTATCAAAACGGTTCTGGGGTCGTCCATGAATTCTTGTCCGAATTGATTATTTCGTCACTTTCATTTCCCCTTCAACAATAATTTATTTTTAGCGTAATTTCACGAAAATGGCGTCGTTAATTTTGCTCCCTGTTTGCCGCTCTATTTTATGCAAATTAACCCCCTGATGGCCCTGCCCCCGCAGCGGCCGGAAGTCCTCCAGTCAGGTCGAACAATTCCCGCAAATTTCCGGAAGTTCGTGTTACGCAACGCTCACGAATCCCCCACAATGCACCGCGAGAGCGCCCTCTGTTAATAGCGATTGTTCCGTCGGGAAGAAATTATGCAAATGAGTTCCGATTTCCAACTAATAATATTGATAGTAATTACGGACATCAATTTCTGATACAAGTCACCGGAAGTGAGCCGGAGCCATTGTTATTTTACGATCATTAGCGTTAATTGCCATTATTTTGGCTTTTTTTAAAAAATATTTATTATTTTCGAGCACGGCATCCATGATTCAAGAATTTCGTGACTTCCTATTGTTTTTATTATCGTTATTATTGTTATTTTTCACAAAATTAAATTACTGGGCCACGCCCTAGAACGATTCAAAAAATAAAATCTGATTCAAGATGGCCGCCAGGGGAGGTTAAAAAATGGATAGTTTTGTAAAAAATTAGATTATCTAGCATACAACTATAACGTTTAATTTTAAAAAAAACATAAAAGAAAACTTGGTGAAAAAATTGCGTTTTTGTCGAAATTTCACCAAACAGTCGTATGTGCCACACGTATTGCACTGTGTATAAACGTTAAACGTTCCTTATTACTGTAATAGGTGGGAAATGGCCCCTACAATGTTTTGAGCTGAAGGATGGGGAAGGATGGGAAGGGGGGGGGATGTCAGGTGCTTAAGACCTTATGGTTTAGCACCCTTTAAGTGTCGATGCTGAAAATTGTTTGATGGCATTTTGATCAACCCTCGCTTCGCCATTATTCTTCAGGGTTCGTTTTGGTGCCATTTCGTTTATGATCACAAGGATGATTGATTGGTGGTGCAATTTCTGGGTGGGGCTTCGAACAATTAAACTCCTCTGCTATTGGTCCGATTAATTCGATTGCAATAATGAGTCGCAATCAAGGAATTACGCACGCATTGCGGCAATTAGAGGTTAGGCCTAAAATAGGGGGGCTAAACTCTTGGAGCGACCACTGGTGGACCCTCCTGGCATAATGAATCTTGGAACAGTGGTTTAGAACGTTCCAAAGGTTGTGAATGTGATAGTGGCTCAACATTGTGCTAATTAATTAATTAGTTGCAGTAATTTCTTTAGTATCGATTAAATCTTTGCTTCCCATTAAAAAAAAACAAATGCATTTTTCATAGCGATTCAGATTCGGAAATTCAGATTTTTCATTCCATATAAACATTTTCGAATAATTTGTGTTATTTTTGTTATGTTAAAAAAGCGAGGTTATCCAGGTGGAAAGATCAGTATAATCAGTACAGATATACTGATATTAGTAAAAATGAAGTGATGTAACTAACCATACTGATATCAGTAATCCCAAAAACCAGTATATATTTGTAGTGATATTAGTCTAGAACCAAGCTGATTAAACCAATTATACTGAAATCAGTAGTACCAATAACCACTATAATACTGATATTAGCAGCCGCAAAAACCGGTATATATTTATAGTGATATTAGTATAGAATCAAACTGATATTACTAAGGTTATACGGATATCAGTATAGAATCATACAGGTAACAGTATAAAACCAAACTGATATTACTAAGGTTATACGGATATCAGTTTAGAATTATACTGATATCAGTATAAAATTGAATTGATATTTGTAAAGTATCACATACTGATATTTTCTTCACTGTATATTGTGTAATTACCATATAGTGTATTACCGTATAGTATAATTGTCGAAAATGCGATATAAAGACAAATGATAGATAAGAGGAGAAATAAAATTGATAAAAATTCTGAATTAGAAATGTTCAACAAAAACAAAATAAAAAACACGCAAGGATTTTCAATGCTTGACTATATCGGTTAATAACTTCAATAAAATATAATTATAATGTATATAAATATCATATAAATGTTATATTATTATTATTAAAATTATATTAAATTTTTGTATTATAGATTACAATAATATAGAATATATGTATATATAAAACATATATTGCATAATAAATAATATATTATTATAAATATAAAAAGAATATATAAAAATAGTTGCTGGTATCGTCAAGCATGAAAAATTCTCACGCTTTTTTTGTTTGTTTTTTTGTTAAACATTTCTAATTCAGTATTTTTAATTTAATTTCTCCTCTTAATCTCTTATTTTAATCTCCTCTTAATCTCATATATTAATCAATCTCTTAATCGTTTAAGTTCCACACATTTTGAGGAGGCTTAAAAAAATCAGATAAAGCATCGTTTTAGCTACTTGTTTTGGTGGCTCTATTTTCCCCTATTTTCCCCTATTTTTCCTTATTTCTCCAATTTTTTTTTATTTTTACGAATGATTAGAGCAAGGAGAGCGCCATTAGTGCTATGCATTTGGCAGATTTAACGAAATTAGGCGCTGCCCATTGAACTTCTTTGTTGCCAATCGGAAGTTAATTTGTGCCAAACTGGGTGATGGCCGATTCATCATTATTTTCATCAGTTGAATCAGCGATCAACAGGAAAAATAGGCGAGCCACGCGACTTATAATTTCATATCAAAAAGAGGCGAACGAAAAAATTGCACCTAATAAGGGGTGTTACAATGTACATGTACATTGGCACGCGAACGAATTCAGGGGATTTATCCCCTCAGATATCAGGCGTTAGGGGGGAGCTCGTTTCATGAAGTAAAGGCAAATGCTCAACTTCAACTAAAACTATCACTTTCTCCAAATAAATAGTGAAAAATTCAAATAGTAACATATATTTTATATGTTATATAATGTTATAATGTTATATAATATAAAATGTTATATAACAAATATAACTTATAGTAACATATATATATAACCAAATAAATAGTAAAAAATATGAATGAAAATAAGTGTTTCATTCAATAAATTATAATTCGATGGTAGGCCTACCATTTTGATTCAAAATAAAAAACAGAGGAATTTTCAAAATAAATTCAAATGTGTGGAAAATACATTTTGTAAAATATTAATAAAAGCTCTTGTTTTTATTGACCTGCGATGTTTCTAAAAAAATCAATCCACTTAAGAAAAAAAATTAATATAGATAAAGAAATAATATTACATTCGATGCATAAAGTTAAATGTAACATTTTTTTAAAAAAAATAGACCAACGAAAATAAATTGCTCAACAGAAAAATAAATTTCGGAAAATAATAAAAGCTCTTGCCCAAACAAATGTAACTTCAATATTGAGCTGCTCTGTTTCCAAAAAATCAATTTAGTATATACCAAAACATTTAGCAAATTACAATGAAATTACAATCAATGTGCGCTTTTGGAATAAAACTATTTAAAAAATAGGCTAACGAAACAAAATTGCTTAAAAGTTAATTTATTTAAAAAAAATGATCGTAATTTACATAAAATTAAGGATAGTGTTAAACTGCTAGTGAGTTTTGATTTTCAACTAAAATCATAAATATGCCAATGAAAGGCATTATTACGAAATAAAATAACAATCCGAGTATTATGCCAGAATTAAACAGTTATATATATATATATATATATAAACGTCTATCACATAATGTTCCACAGTATTTTTTTAAAACTAAAGCAACAACCAAGTAATAATTGTAATAACATAAAAATCAAAGC
>JAQIXS010005292.1:0-12966 GCA_034700785.1 Rossiulus vilnensis
ACGGATGCCACCGCCAACCTCTTGCCAACAATGCCAGTGATTATCCAACGTTGGCCCGACGAGTCGTGTTACTTGGGCTACTCTTCACCATTTCGCTCTTGCTTTTATAGTCCTTCCGCAGTGCTTTCTGGGAAGGTGGCCTCTGCTTGCTCCCTCTGGTGAGTGTACAACTAGATTTGTAACTGGTATATACCAGTGATACGAGTGTCACCCACATGATCAAGGATCTATAATGGGAGATGTTGGTTTACACCCCATTGGGTTGATGTATTACACCCCCTACCAAATAACTAGTAGGGTACTGAGTTGAATTAAATTGAATAATATTGTAAAAGTTTTGCTGTCGTTTGTACGCTTTTATTTGGCTGTATAGCACTCAAAATAATGCCCAAAACGAAAGGTCAAATTGAAATGTTTATTTTCGCATTGGTTGAGGTAAAATGTAAAAAGTGAGGTAAAATGTATAAATGACAACTATGTGTTACTAAATAATTTTAATAATGTTAAACAAGTTTAGCAGTGATTTTTACTATTTTATTTGACTGTAAAGTGCCAAAATGAATTCACTCGTTCATTAATTTCATTACATATAAAAATGAAATTGTTATTATTATACAGAACTGTACATGGTCACTAGGAGTTTGGGCTGCTTTACGAGGACCTGCTGATATGTTCATGAATAGGCTTACTAGTAATTGTTTTTCTATTTTTTCTATTTGCGCTCAATTGTTAATTTCAATAAAGATATTTTATAAGTGTGAATCAAACTTTTTTAATGCTTTCCACAATTACCTCTGCGTTTTTACAGGATTCAATGCAATTCTTGCATTTTGTTGCAAACATTATTCGATCCAAAATTGGCAAGATTGGACCTCATGCTGTTGATTGATTATATATGAAAGCACTTGACTAAACTTAACAGACTTAGCAAGATTTATCACGATTTGAATAAAGACGACTTATTCAGTGTGAAGACATTCTTACATTTAAACTATGTTCAGGAAATCCGAGTATGTTTGGATCCATACTACATGTATTTGTATTATAGCTTGCATGCTATTATATGTTAAATTTCTCTTCCATGGATAGGCTTAAGCTAACAGAAATTGAGTTTGATAAAGATGATAGTGACCATCAAGTTGAATGTTAATAAAAAAGAATAGCATGGGTGGATGGATATCACACCCCCTATGCCACATGGCACAGCTTTGCTGGCAGATTCAGTATTCCAAGTTATGATTTAAATTGATATCACATGCACCTTTAACATGTTTTGTAAGAAAATCATTCGTAAGTATTAATTTGGTTGTTTCTTTCCGCCCCCTTTAAGCCTCCCCCCAAGAAGTTGCTCCACCTTACACCTCTCTCTAAGAAGTACAATGTAAGTCCTGAATGCACCGCTTTTAGGGTTGTAAATCAAAGTCTTGCACCAAAAGTTATAGTTTGAAATATCGAAAGCTGTTTCTGAATCCCGATTCCAAATAGCTGCGTACCTACCCAAGTAACACGACTCGTCGGGCCTATGTTGGATACTCAGCGGCATTGTTGGCAAAAGGTTGGCAGTGGCACCCGTACGTTGGGCCAACCGTTGGTAAATGGTTGCTTGCCAATCATTGGTATGTCATTGGCAAATAAACAATTTGCCAACATCGGCACACGTTTGTTTGACCGACATCGGTGAACGGTAGATTGCCGACCATTGGTTACACATTGGCACACATTTGTTTGACCGACATTGGTAAACGGTTGGTTTTTTATTATTATAATACCAACATTTTAAACAATTTCATTTTACCAAGATAAAGATTTTTATCACTTTTTACATTAATGCATAACCTGTGATTTCACAGGAACACACAGTCTCAGGAACAATTTAAATTATTCCTGTCACTTGATGTTAATTGTATAATTATATAATTATATAAATAGTAACATTATAAAACATCAAAATTCAACTGTCAGTAATTTTTATGTTTTATAATGTTAAATTGTTCCTGTAGGTTGATGTAAATTCTATGATTAAATAAATAATATGTACATAAAAAAGCAAAATGTGCTTTTTCCAAAGAACAGTATGGACATACTGTATATACATGTACATGCTGGTTCCCCTTCTCAATTCTGGGAATTTGACCCTTTGCGACCCTTCCTTTTTTGTTTATACAATGTAATTGGAAACAACTGCACTGCAACGTCCGTTAGCCATCTTGGATTCTTTAGACAGTAAAATTTTGCTGGAGTAGATACAGCACCAGAATTTCTACGTGAGTAATTTGTTGCCATTTTTGGTTGCTACATTTCAATTATATAATTTATTATTGACGTGCAGTGGCATGGAATAAATGCTGCCAAAATGTTTTTGAATTTAGCATATCAGTTATTGCCATTACAATCTGCCTCAGTTCAATAATTATAAAAGGATGTAGACCTAGTTATATATGTTTTGCCGAATTGAGCGTTTATTCCATGCCCCTCAATTCAGTAATTGAAAAAGGATGTAGGCATCGCTTTAAATCATTAGCCGAATTTAGCGCAGCTGTCCACTTTTAAAATTAATTACTGAATTGAGGCGGCATGGAATAAGCGCTAAAATGTTTTTAAATTAAGCGATCTTATATTTCCATCAAGTATCTATGGTGCTAAATTGGGCAAAACATTTATAGCGATGACTACTATCGAATTTAGCCCCGTAGATAATTGATGGCAATTACTGATATCACTTAATCAGCAGCATTTATTCCAGGCCACTTCAATTTAATAATAATTATATATATAGACATTGCTATAAATGATTTGCCGAATTTAGCACAGCCATCTACTTCCTTTTAAAATTAATTACTAAATTAAGGTGGCATGAAATAAATGCTAAATTAGGCAAAACATTTATAGCCTTATCTACATCCTTTTATACTTCTTGAATTGAGGTAGCATGGAATAAGCGCTAAAATGTTTTTGAATTAAGCGATATGTTATATTTCTATCAATTATCTATGGTGCTAAGCTAAATACGGCAAAACATTTATAGCAATGACTACTACCGATTTTAGCACTGTATATAATTGATGGCAATTACTGATATAACTTAATCAGCAGCGTTTATTCCAGGCCACCTCAGTTTAATAATAATCAAAGGATGTAGACATTGCTATAAATGATTTGCCGAATTTAGGAATTTAGTGCAGCAGTCCACTTCCTTTTAAAATTAATTACCAAATTGAGGTGGCATGAAATGAATGCTAAATTAAGCAAACATTTATAGCTATATCTGCATCCTTTTATACTTATCGAATTTAGGTGGCATGGAATAAACTCTAAATTTGTCAAAATACATTTATAGCGATGTTCCATAGCTATAAATCGCACATTACTATAAATGTGTTTTGACGAATTTAGCGACGTGAATAATTGATGGAAATATAAGATCTTATATTTCCATGAATTATTTACGTCCCTAAATTTGTCAAAACACATTTATAGCGATGTGCACATCCTTTTATAAGGCTGAATGTGCACATCACTATTAATGTGTTTTGACGAATTTAGCAAGGTAAATAATTGATTGAAATATACGATATCTTATATTTCCATCGCTATAAATGCGTTTTGACCAATTAAGCCAATCTGCGCTTTATAACGATGGAAATATAAGATGCCTTATATTTCCATCAATTATTTACGTCGCTAAATTCGTCAAAACACATTTATATCGATGGAAATATAAGATCTTATATTTTCATTAATTATTTACGTCGCTAAATTCGTCAAAACACATTTATAGCGATGTGCACATCCTTTTACATTTATAAAATCATAAAATGAGAATATTAAAATTAAAAATTGTGCTGAGTGTTGTTAATTTTACTAACAGTTTTACTTTACAGAAGCTACAACAAACTTATGCAGTTGGAGGATTTAAAAAATTTATATAGTTTCTACTAGACTTTAAGTGCCACATGATACAAGCTGACTTACATGTGTTTGTCATGCAGACAAGCATTAAGATGTTTTTTTATGGTTTCATTTAATGTTTTAGAACAATTTTCCTGAAGGATGGAAAAGCAAACAAAACACCTGAAACTAAATTTTTAAAAAAATTACCAACAGACACCCTTAAGCAAAATGGCATAACATTGTACTTTATAAGCTTGTCCAAGAGGCAGAAATGCAGATGTATTAAATCGCTAGATGACAAACATTTTTAAGAGATAAATGAAGCTGCACAATTAAATGCAAACTGCCTGCATCATGAACCACAGCATAATCCTAATAATATCATAAAAGGTATGAAAATTGAAGAAGTGGTCCAACCGAAATCTTATGATAAGGCTATTGCAAACATGAATGATATAAACTGCAGCAGTAGTGATTCTGACATACTGTTATTATGAAGCTAAATCCAGTACAGCTATGCAGCTTAGAGATGGTCCTTTACATAACCTTGTAGGTAGCCAGTATAGAAAACTTAGCATCAAGACATTTGCTTATTTCACCAAAAAAGGATATAATGCAATATATTTAGTAGATGGAGACATGGCCATAATTGAAAATTTTGTAGTGAGTGATGACAATTCTGTGCAAATAGTTGGAAAAACATTTCAGAAAAAAAGTAATTTTTTCTTATTCATTAAACTGTAGTCTTCTTTTCATTCTTTCTGTAGGTGACTTGTCAACATGTTATCACAGTTGGAGTGTAGATGCCATTAGGTGTAAAGCAGTGTTAATGCCAGCTGATAAACATATATTGGTGTCTTATCCTTTAATGCATTCTAATTAAATTTCCCTCTTTGAGGATGACTCACTACTCTGTGGTGGAATTTTGTGAGGAGGATTCCGTTAAAGTAATTCCTAGTAAATGGATGATAAGTCTTGAATTGTGCTATTGTCCATCCCTAACTTTTCAAAAACACAAAAAATTAATTGCTGATGCCATCTCCCCCGATGCAACCAAATGCATACAATGTAAATGCAGGATACTCTACCAGACTGGTGAGAAACTCAGAAAATAACTTTGTCTTTATAAGTGTTTTCACTAAACCAATTTCTTAAAAAAAGATTCCTTAGCGAAAGCAAGCCGCAAGCTTGAATTTTCAACCCTGACTTCTAATCCTAAAAATTAAGGATCTGGAACTGAACAGGAAAAAAGCAGGAAACGGCAAAAAGGTTACTGCAGTGAAAGCGAGGATTACAACAGACTTGCCGAATTTTACTTCTTTGTTGAAAAAAAACTTACAACAGCACGAATTGACACTCAATCTATCCTAAACACATCTACAGATGATTTCAGTTCTTTGGGGTTAACCCCAGAAGTCTAAAGTTTTCACAAAATGCCCAAGATACATCTGTATCTATTTCTGACTTTGAATTGTCTGAGATGGCAAGAGCTGAAACGTCTGGATGCAGTATGGCAACTTTGAGCAGCAATGCTGTATATTGTAGAGAGCAACAAAAGGTTTGTAACTAATCAATTCAGCAATGATTTTTATTGCTTATTTGTATTTCTTAAGTTTTATTATTATTCATTAATTTAAGTTGTTTTTCCTTAGATTTCCACTGTTAAATGCACATTTTTATAATGTTTAGCATTTCAGAAAAAGGTTTTAACACTATTAGAAGACATGCAGCAAGATGTGTAAGTTGTACTGAGCAAAGTGTATATCAAATTCGAATCAGATGTAGATGCTGCTATTATAGCCAGCCAAATAAGCCAAACCATTTTTCCATTGTCAAGCAGTGATGCAATGGACTGCTTTAACAAAGATATAGCATCAATCTATAAAAAGCTTGAGCAATATATGCAGACTCATATGTATGCTTTAGTGCTGTTGAACTCTAGTCTTTTAAACCCCATTCCATGTACTTTCTCAGTATTCCTACATTGATGCAAAAGTGGGTTGATATTCCAGGTGCTGCAACTTATAAATACCTTCGCATGCATTTTGCTATTGGTAAATATGTACATGTAACTTTACTTAAAACATAAAAATTGATATTAGCATTTCATTTGAATTTAGAATTTTTGTTGGTTAAGCACTGGCCACATGCATTAACTAGCAATATGTTGGTATCCAATTGGTCACATGTTGTTAGGTTTTTAGGAAAACATTGGTCTAGCATTGGTAAAATTATGGTAAACTGTTGGCCAAACGTTGGTCTAGCATTAATTGAATGATATTAAACTCTTCGCTAAACGTTGGTCAAGCATTGGGCCATGCCTTTGTTCCAACCAAACGCCAACAAGTTTTTGTTGGCATGCCAACCACTGGCCAACAATGGCCCAGCGGTTATCTTGCGGGATTTTCTATATGGCTGCCAACCAATGCCCAACGTAGTTAGCATTGGCATGCTAACCATTTACCATCATTGGTCCAACAACTTTGCGTTACTTGGGACACTACGTTGCTATTTTATGCTGCAAATGTAGGGTCTTTTTGGTGGGCAACATAGTGCTGACTGTTACGACGCATCTAGGGGCTAGTCTAAGTTTTCTGTCCTGCATATTTCTTTGAAGTCTGTTGAATATTGGTCTTACATAGCCATTGCCAATATGTGCAAATCTTAACCACCTATTTAAGCACTGTTAAGCCTGTAACCCAAACTATAATAACTGCATTACATCACTTACGTTTCAAAACAAGTTTAATGTGTTTGAGCACAAGTTAAAACAAAGACGTTACAAATATCAGGTGAGTAGGCTGCCCTTGAACCCGGTACTAAATATAATGGAAACAAAAACGAAGTGCGCTTGCGCCACCTTGCGGCCACTTCCTTTTTGTACAGTGGCGAGCAGAGCATCGTCTGCATGACCAAGATGTGGGGTGCACACACATGCAAGTGCACACATTCCAACAAAGTCCACTAAAGAATTTCGCATTGTAGGGCATGCCTACCCATCTCTCTTCGTCTGTGTTGGTGTGGGGAGGGTTGCCAACAATGCATTTTCTCTAAGTTTTTTTAGGATATCCCGAATGAAAGTTTCCGGATAATTATTCCGCTTTAGAGTTGCACTTGACTCGATGATGATGCGCTGCCTGTCTTGGTCCCTGCTTGTTAGTGAAATTGCCTGGCAAAAGAGAGCTTCCACAACATTTTTCTTAATGAATAAGGGATGAATGGAGTGGAATTCTAGGTGTCTTCCTCAGTTAGTTGATTTTTGTAAAAAGTGGTTGACATGCCCCCATCCTGGTGCCGGTGCACACAGATGTTGAAGAATAGAAGCTTTTCATGGTTTTCTTCCTCGGTCTCCCCCTAGGATGGTTTTCCCTAGGATGAACTCGACAAAATGTTTCCCATTCTTGATATTTTCATCCGTGTGGTTGGCCATTTGTCTCAATACACCTGCATAAAATTTAGGAAGTTTATACGTTAGTGCACCTATAAATAAGACCACAGGCCTTGTGGAAAGACCTGGCTTATGGGATTTTGGTAACCCGTATAGTTTAGGTGTTATACCAGTGTTGAAGGATATCCTACTCTTTGTACTTTCATCAATAATGCCTGCACTATGCCATTGTTTAACCAATTACTTCACTGCTGTATGTGGAAAAAATAGAGCACTTGTTGACAGATGAAACTATGAACCTATAACCCACACCTGAGTGCCTTTGACCCTATTCATAAAAATGAGTGCAGTGAATGAATTAGTTAAACGATTGCATAGCACAGAGCTTATTGATTAAAGAACAAAGAGTAGGATATCCTCCAACACTGGTATAACACCTAAACTATACAGGTTACCAAAAACCCATAAGTCAGGTCTTTTCATGAGATGTACCAATGTACAAACTTTCTAAATTTCCTGCAGGTGTATTGGGACAAATTGCCAACCACACAGATGAAAATACGAAGAATGGGAAATTTTTTGTCACGTTCATCCTAGTATAGACCATTCCAGAAGACCATTTTATAGTCCCTTATGACGTGGTATCACTTTATACAAATGTCCACACAGATCTTGTGGATGACATCATCATTGAATTAAGGCTAAAAATTCACACCCTAGTTAAACTCCCCTTAAATGAGTTCCTCATTAAACTCCGATTATGTCTTCATTCAACCTTTTTTAACTTCAACAACAAAATTTATGATGAGATTAATGAGAAAGTGTAGGTGGTTTTTCACTTGTGAGTAAAGTGATTATGTGGATACTACACTCTGTATGTTCTTTATAATTCCCTACAGTGCCATATAACCTTGTTATTTTAATTATATGGTGATTAATTGAGTGCTATGAAAAATATAAAAAAATTAATAGTGCCTGATCAAGCACTAAGTAAAAGAGCAAAATGTCGCAAAAATAAACTCCTGGCTGTGCCTCCTTAACTCAATATTTATACACACCAGCCAAATGATAACCAAGATTCATTTTGATGAATATTCTCTTGGTTTTTAATTATCGTTTTTTTTTTAAATGAAATTTTATTTTGTATTTTATAATGTAGTTCACCTGATAAAGAGTAAATAAAATACTTAAAACTTTGCATTTTAAACAACTTTAGCTGTGTTTTCTGGTCTACTCATTTGATAATTTAGAATTAAAATTTTTAGTGTTTTAGCTTCAGCTAATTGGAAGCAATTTAAGCAACATCCCATTTTAATTCCAAGTCATTTTCCTCTCCAATCCTACCAACAGCCCTACCCAGGACCAATCAAGATGCTTCCAAAAAAGCCGATCTTCGTACCGTGAGAAAATTGACGAAATTAGGATCCCTCCACCTGACCTTACCTTATGGATCTCCTTAATCAGATACCAAAGGCACTCAGCAACATTTCTGGGAGTGTCCAACTACATTTTATTCGTGCTAGCGTGCACCACCACTACTGGTATTGGTCTGGCTTTTGACAGCACAGCTCTTAACTGTGTGTTAAGGTGCTTGACACGTATGCCAGGATAGCAATATATGGTCGCCCTATCAGACTTACTGACTCAAACTCAACCTACAATGAAATCATCGAAAAGGTGGGCTTCCTGGGAATGGAAAGACTGCCGGACAACGTTTGATGCCTGTTGTAGTGTTGCCCATCTCCACCCCGAAGATTGTTTGGAAACCGGCGTCCACCATCACGCCAGATAGCTGAACCGTCTGGCAAGCAACATCTACCACTCTGAATCGGGAATTCAAATGTTGCTGGAGAAGTTCCTTTAACGCCTTGACCTCCCCTCTCAGAAAGGCAATCTCCTCAGCTGCCTTACCAAAACTGGTGGCACCTACCTTCGGTGTGACATTGGTGGGAGGCATAATGGAAATAACTATAATCTAAAATCTGAAACTAGCTTTTAAAATGAATAACTTATTCTACAGTGTGTAGCCTTTTAATATCTTTAAATTTTAATACCAAAACCTTAAATAAGGAGTGACAATTAAAAAAATTATGTACGGCCTCACGATTTCATAGCAAAAATGGGGAAAATAAATGAAAACAAAATGTCTAGAGCTGACCCGCATGGAAAATTAGGCCTAAAGTTATAGCTAACTAATCTAATTTATAATGAAAAGCCAGATGCTATTAAAAAATACTCACACCACTGCGTAGATCTTAAATTTGTTAATATTTTGATAGACAAATTGAGCATAGATGGCTAACATGCCACACGTTTTCTTTTGTGTCAGATGTGTTTTGTACATGTATTTATTAAGTTTAAAAATTTAAAGCTTTAAAAATGTGATATATGTTTTGTGTGGCGTCAGCAAAACCAAAGGTACATTAAATTAATTTTTACGATCAAGTTTGATCTTGTAGCTTCGCAAATATGCAGTGTAAGTTTTAATATGGCAGTCAATATAGTGAAAAAAATAACATTAGGTGCATAGTCATTGTCAAGGGACACTAAAAAATCAGTCAATGAAAGCAGGTTGTCAAATTAGTAGGTGGTCATTTTGCTAACTAAGCAATTTATATTTCAATAAAATTAAACTGGGCTGGCAATGTTGCTAAAGCAGTTTTGCTGAGACAAATTAAAAATCATAGCAAATGTGCTTGTGGAAGCACTCCAGCAATAAATAAGTGGAAAACTTGCCAACAAAAAGCAGGCCAGCAAGTGCTTTATTTTCACAAGTTGCTTAACTACAAATAAGGAAAAATACTTAATATCCATCCTCAAGGAATTATGCTACACATATCAAAGTTGTCATGGTATATTTTTCCATGTTTGACTTGTAAAATAATTATGCAAATACAATTTGTATAAACTATGCTTGATTTTTGCCTATGGTTAATTTTCATAAAGAAAAAATTGTATAGCATTGGTAATAAGTAATTCACAAAAGATGTGCTGTTATTAAGAAATACGTTTGCATAGTAAGAATATGCATTAATCACATGTTAAGTATTACCTGCTATTTTCAATTATGTTATCCAGCAGCAACTGAGTTTTGTGATTTGCGACTGAGACGAGTTGAGCGCCTAAATCCTGGCAAGAATTCCTAGCTTCTGTCCATGATAACGGTTGTTCCATTAGCAAATAGCAGTAGTTGTAGGATGTAACCCATCCTGGATCGCACAGTTTAGTTGGCTGAGAAGTGTAGTCAGTGACAACTGTGGCACGATGACTGATGGTATTTTGTACCACCCGCACAAATAACACACGGCTAATAGGCATCCCTAAAGGAATGTTGAGGTAGAACCTCAGATCACACAAGATCCATGACGAACTGTTGCGTAATACTATTTCTAGAAATCCATCCGCACAAGACGATGTATTTAGTGCCATTGCTTTAGCATCTTCTTTGATGGCCAATTTCATATGGCCAGCACCAATGTTACTAACAGTACTAAAATTAGAGATGAGGTTGATAGTGACGGTAAAGATGGGGGATGACGGTGCAACAACCGCATGCATATGTAGAATAAAGCTACCCTGTGCATTCGGTGTGTTCACCTGTGCACATTGAACATCCCACCTGCTACTTTGGTCTGTAAGAAGTTCCAATTCATTGCTTAAATTCATGGAAAAGATGAAGCTTGAGTTCCTCTTCAGTGATATCTCTTGCCTTCCATCACAAGTTGGGCTCAGAAGCAGGAAGTCGGCATGAAGGCCACTTCCACCACCTTCCGACCAGTCAGTATGAAAATGAAGCGTTATGCTTCGTGATGTGAACAGCGTCAAGTATTGCTTTGTATAAAGCTCCAAACGGCCACAAAAGTAACGATAGTCTTCAGGAGATTGTGAAACAATACTTAAGTAATCAGAATCATCACAGGCCAAGCCACCAGCTTGCATTCTCAAATCAAGGTAATGAAAGCGTAATGCTAGCAAGTGTCGGTCAGGTACGTGGATGTGGACGTAACACTCTAAACCTGGAGGATACTTTTTAGGAAAACCAGGGCTTTTGATGACACCCGATGTTGCTGTCACTGTATTGTTGCAACCTGAATGAATAAGAAGAACAAAGTTAGAAACGATTTTTAAACAACATATTGATACAATATATTATAGCATGAATAACAGTATATGCTAACTATGCAAGTATCCTATTGTTACTCAGCTTCATTAGTTAGGGGCTATCCATTAAAATGACGTCCTAAAAGTATAATGACTTTTAGATCCCCCTTCCCTCATGTCCACCACTGTCTGGTCCCGTCTCATAAGATTTAAAAAAATGCAAAATCGTCGATATCTCGTGATACCCATACAAAATCCTAAAAAACTTACCATGGCAGAGGCTCGTCTGGGAGATATGAGTGCCCACAATTGGACCACAATTACACAGTTCAATAGCACAAACTACTCATCCTGATGGCAGAAGATGTAGCTGATCTTCCGGCACGACAAGCTTCAAGATGTCATGAACTACTCCAAGCCAGCCTCTCCCACAGCAGATTTAGAATTCTAAAAAATGAATGCTATGGCAAGATCACCTGCACCCGTGGTGATGCCCAGCTGCCAATACTCAACCTATTCAAGACTGCACATGAGATGTGAGCCTGCCTGGAGGGGCACTACCAATCCAAAACTAGTATGTTGCGGTACTACCTGAGGTAGAAGTTCCACAACCAGAAGCTATGTAATTGGTCGGTCGGAGCATCTTGACTGCCTGGCCAAGTTGGAAGATGTGCTGACAGAGGTAGGTGTAGGGAGGAAGAACTCATCGTAACAAACATTAACAGCCTTCCAAACAGAAACGAAGGCATGATGCAAACCCTGGCCTGCATGCGAGGAGACTTGATGCTTGAGATAGTCACCAGCCGGATTCAGGTCGAGTTTAACCGCAAAACCGAACGTGCGACAGGAGTGGCATCTGGTGTCCCTGGAGACAGCCTGGCACTACAGATGAGACCCGGAAAAGGCGAGATGTTCTCGTGGTTGCAAAGGAACCCTAGCACCCAACAGTAGCGGTATCAGTGGCACAGTGAATTGCTTCTACTGCCACAAGCTGGGCCACTGGAAAAACGACTGTAGGAAACTAATGCTGGACCAGCAACAACATGGCAACCAAGGTGGTAAATGGGCTGCAGCTATCCGACAGCACAACTATTAACAATTGTACTGTTGTACCCAGGCTGCTCATGTGGCAGACAGTACAACCTGAAGTGGTGCATCTGCAGTGGTGCCACCAGCCATCCCACGTAGCACACCGACGCCAAAACGACGTCTTTTGACGTCTTCTAGACGTCGAGCCGTCGAAAGACGTCGGCACCCCAGAAAATGACGTCTGTTTTTGGTCAGGTTTCGACCAAAATAAGACGTCTGGTCTGACGTCTTCGAAAAAAACAAAGAGATTGGCAAATTTTTTTAATCTTATTAAACAAATTTAAAAACACTTGTAAATGAAAAATAATTATTTTTTCAGAATTTCAAATTTAAGAAAACACGTCTAAAATGACGTCCGTTTGACGTCTTTTACCGACGGATTTTATAACACGTCTAAAACGACGTCGGTTTATGGTCATGAAATGACCACTTTTGATGCGGACAGTAGCGCCACCATACTGCCGGTGCGAAATATCGTTGGGAATGTCTTCAGCAAC
>JAQIXS010005293.1:0-12966 GCA_034700785.1 Rossiulus vilnensis
AAGGGGTTCTTACCGCTCCGGGTGTGTATCAGGTCTACAAGCACCCATCTCAGCAGTTGCCCTCCTGAGCTGAACATAAATCCAACCTCAAATGTGCTACTTCGGCTTGGAAGAAATTTTGTTCCAAAAAAAAGGCACTTTCACGATTTGAAAGTTTAGGTTATATTTTCGCGAATTTACGAGCGAAATTTCTTGAAAAAATCACCACTCTATAAGAACTTAAAGCAATTTTACCAATTTTGCCATTTTGAATTATCCAGCGCCACCTAGCACGTGGTTTCTAATCACAGTTTTTGATGGTTGAAATTCCCAGTAGTTTAGAAAACACAAGATATAGTCTATGTTTAGCGGCATTACGAAAAACAACGTAGGCAGTATTATATTTCGTGAAATTTCGCTAAATACTGTCAATCTCATACATTAGGGCCTCATTTAACGGCTTAGATAGGTTCCTGGAAAGTTGGCTTCCAGTCTGACAGCAATTTTTGGCCGGGGCGCCGAACAAACGAAACCGTTATTTACGGTATTTTAATTCGGTTTCTGGGATTCGTGGGGGTTAAACGGAGGACCCCACCCCTGCTCGATCCCGGTTTCTTGCCCTGCAATTTCCACTTTTCTAACCCGGTATTAACGATTCGCTACCACTAATAAAGAGCGGAACTTTTCGGGGATTTTCCCTGGCCATTGCCATTACTGGGGCAGTCCTTGCTCCCCTTAACGTCCGAGGGAGGGGGGCGTCCACACCCCAATTAGGCACCACACCCAAAGCGGTGCAGCCACCACGCCGAAACGTGACCTAACATTTTTGTCATCACTGTCATGGCGCTGACTGACACGTTGTTATTTATCATTTCCCCTCAATGTTTTTTCTGCCGCTGAAATTCGACATTTTTTTTCTGTACAGCCTAAAATATAATAATTTAGAACTTTGGTATCGCCCAATCGCATGTCACCAAAATTTGGAAATTTAAGGGAAAACAAAAAAAATGTAATTAGCACCGGTCGGCCCTCGGGCGCCATTTTTTAATATATTTTTGGATTGACGGTACCCCAGGTAGGGGGTCAAGCCGCATGTCGAAGCCAAATTTATGGTCTAAATCTCGACTTGATTGCAGGGGTTAGGAGGAAATGATGAAGAAATCACTGTCATTAAATTAGCTTTTCCCACAAAAAAAATTCAATTACAAAAAAATTAGGAAGGTGAGCTTCCGCCCGCTTATTCCTTTTTGTGAAATATTAATATAAAAACAAAATATCAGAAAACTTAAGTATACCTGGACGTTAGAAGTTGTTTTCGCTTGTTGAATTTTTATTTTTTTTGAAAATTGTACAATTTATTTTGAGAATAATTCGCTTGTTATTTTATTATTTTTAAGATATTGACGTTATAAGTTTTTTAAAAATTATTTGGAAATATTTCGAGATACACAGACCACAAAACTGAACTATTGAATATTTTGAAAAATTAATTTTTCTTAGGGTATAACTTTCCCTTCAAATTAAAAATCATGCATAAATTAAACAGAAATTGAAAGTGAAATGAAATGTTTTAAATTTCACGAGAAAATCAGAATAATAATCATAACATCATGATATTAGTTTTATAAAATAAAATAAACAGTTGAAAGTAAATCTTATCTTTGCAACGATTGCTTAATAACATTCATGTGCACTTAGCTAAATTTCACAAGAAATATATCGAACTATGTGAACCGATTGTGCCTGGTTCCTGGAGTGGTCCTCATAGCAAGGTTTGACTATAATTTTTTTTTAAACTGACGTCACTGCTCACTTCCGCCCGACCCTCACTTCCGTTTCATCCCCGATCGTTAGGGATTGCCTTGGAGGAGGAAAAAAATGGCCAAATCTGATATAAAATCGATAGGCAAGGTAATGGAGAGGATAAAGTGGTGGCTAATGGGGTGGGCGGTCAGCTTAATGGCCATTAAAGTCAGCTGAGGGTCAAAACATTGCTGGTCAAGGGGCGAGAAAATCGACTAAATCTTAAGCTGTTTAGCGACGCCAATGGTCAAGCTCATTGTTATTCGGATGTCCGTTAATGGCCGAAAAGGAAGTGCACTCGGCCACTTAATTGTGTCCAGTTTACGAGGCCTTCATATTAAGAAGAAAAAAAAGAATAGAAACCGCATGTACAAAATTCACTCATTATTCGGCTATCAAGTCTTAACGTCCTGTAGTTAATCCCGAAATCAACTCGATGATCCACTTGACCATGGCCAATCGAATTCTAGCCCCTTTGTGCCAATTTTTGAGCGGTCAAGCATTCGTCTCTATGTCCATCTCTTCCTCCAAACTGCTCCAAGGCGAACTCGAGCCTGTTTCCATATTTTGAATGTCAATCGTGAATTAATTTGTCTTTCTATCCAAATTACATTGTGTTGGGATATATTTCAATATACATGTATGTATAGGATAATACGTGACAAAATATTCTAAAAAATCTACCCATTAACATACCAGAAATATCATGAATTCGGACTTTCAGTATATCATGTTATACATGTACATCTGAAATAATATTGGATGAAATATATTTTAAAATATATCCTGCCATATATTTTACAACTATTACATAGTTTTTATACAATAGTAATACATAGTTCTAATAATATTTTAGCATAAATATCAGAATATGCTTTAAAGTAAGCTTAGATTGCGTGCAATATAATTTCAGACATACAACATTACATAATATAGGCCTACTAAAAGTCCCCATTCAACATATTTCTGAAATATTAATGGGTATAGTATAGAATATTTTGTTTGATATTATCTTATGTACTTTAAAAAAATGAAATTCTTTTTTTAAAGTTATGCGACATATGAAAAAGGGTATTTCCTGCATGGCAACCTTGCATTATGCGTTGCATAACTTTTTTTTAAAAAAAAATTATTACATTTTTAAAGAACGTATAAGACATTTTGAAATTGCAAAACGCAATGGATACCCTAGTAGACGACTAATTCTGCATTTGGGAAAATAAATTGAGCAATTACAACAAGTAATTAAAACAAAATTGTGAGAGTAATTTTTTGCATGGTGGGCATCATTCAGACTCAGCCTTAAACGGGTTTGAAAGTAGTTACTATGTAGGACTTCCATGGTAGAGGGGGCAAACAAAGACCACCAATGGCTGCCTCAAAAACCAACGCCTAATTTGGGAGAGTTACCCAAGTGGGGGTGGTGAACGTTTGACAACACCGAAGCTTCCTTCCGTCCACCACCTTTCAAAGGCACTTCCTGCAGACAATGCAAAGGCCCTTGCTGGGGGTCCCTTTGATTTCCCCGCCTAATTCGCACCCATTAAACCACCCAACAATCCAGCAAATGCCCCAATTGCATCCGCACAGCGCTTAATCAAAGGATCCACCATCTCTCTTCCGCCCCACCCTCGCAGGGGGTGCCCTAAGCAGGGGCCCACCATGCTCGACAGTGGCGAACAATGGAAACCTTATAATTAAAGGGTTATTAACAACGGGTCATTAGTACCGAAGCCGCTTTTCTGCATAATTGCATAAAAATGTGCAGAAAACGGCCAATTAGGGATCAAAGATGGCGGCAAAACGGCATTATGTTGACGATCTTCTAGGTCTCCTTAGCAGGCAATTGTATTTAACGAAGTTTTCTACCATAAAATCGACTGGGAGGCTGTGATTAATCAGCGATTTGAGTTTGTTCGTCAAGCTCCCAGGTGACAGCACTGTAGGTGCCCAGTTAACCTGCAAAGGGGTTTTGCTGAGTCTAATTACCTGATATCCTTCTAAACATTTTATCATCCAGAAGCTTGACTGGAAGTCAATCTAAACCACATTCCAATGGTGAATTGGAAGAATGTTTAGTCCTTAAGGCCTTTAACCTTAATATGCCTTCTGGTTTTTTTAAAAATATATTCATGTATTATGGTATAAAGTTTATTCTGTAAGTAATTTATGTACATTTGGGTATAGGTTATGAGAGTAAAGCGATTATTAGGTTTGTAGGGGGAAATGTTGGTTTGAAGTAGTTAAACATTAACACTTACCTTAAATTCGATGCACTGAGTTGTGGTTAGGTTAGATCCGATTTATGTGGTGGAATTTACAGTTACTGAAATCACAATCAAAAATAGCGGCCATATTGTTACCAGAAATAGAATGTTTATTTGAGCTTAATTTACACTTGGGTGTGGGGAGATAAATGGCTTCTACAAACTGATTGGAATGCTTGAAAGTTGTTTCGGACATGCAGGTACAGTGTCGAAATTTAAGATAACAAACGTCCATCAAAATGTCAACTTTTGGCACCACATCCCATTGATTCTATTTCAATACCTTCCTAAGTAGCACAAAAGATGATAATATAACAGGCAAAGGCCTTTTAGACTGGTCAACCTGTCAAAAACACACACACAGGGTCATCACACTTTCAGTATCATCATCATCATCATCATCATCATCAATGTTAGCATCCATTTCCAGACCTGTTAATCAAAAGGACAGACAGGTCGTGATATTGAAAAAACACCTACAATTGTCCTCCAGGGACCTCCACCCTCATCGTTTTCAATTTACCAGAAAGGGCAGCATAATCTGGAGCGGATCTGGGGCTGAAAAACGAGAAAAAAACCCCGGTATCGACCCGATAAAAAAGCTTTTTCAATTATTCACTTTGATTAAAACAAGGGTTTTTTTGGGGGTGCGAAGACATTGAAAAATGAAGCGACTTCATCACTGACTAAATCGGTGCATTTAGTTGCGAACACCATCAGGGCCAAGGGCAGTCGCAGCTAGGACCATTTCCGTTTTGGGTTTCCAGATTTTTAGAAATGTTTAAAACGAGCTCTGGAGAAGGGACACTAATGAATCTACTGTGTTATATCCTTCATGTCTTTCCTGTTTTCAGATTTCTCACGTTTTACTATTTTATAAATTGAATACGTTTCTCATGATTGTTTTCAAATGTTACATGTTGCTCATAAATGTTTTCAGATTTTATGTGTTTCTCATTTTTTCCCCTCAGTAAATTCATCTATTCCTGTCGAAAATAACGTATCTGTATGACATAATTGTTATTTTTTCTATCCTGAGTTTAACATCTCTTCATTTCTAAAGTCAAAGATCGAATCAAGCTCGAATTTGTGTTCAATTTTGACGTCATTTAGATTAGAAATATGACGGCAGGTATTGGCGACAGTATGACATCAGTTTTAGAACTGATTTTTTGGACACAATTAATAAACATAAGTTTACTAAGGTCATCTGTGCTACCTTGGATTGGGACCAGGCAAGGGGGAGTTAGGGGTTCCAAATATCGACATTTTGATGAAAACTTTAACAATTCTGCAAGCCACTGAACCAACACGAAATGCACTTCAGCCTTGTAGAGGGCCTGTCCATCACCTTCGCAAGCCCTTGTCCTTAACATGAAATGCATTTACAAGGTCTTTAGTCTGACAGCACTGCAGGCAGACAAACTGCCAAGAATGCCAGTGCTGTCAGGCTGAGGATGGCTCCTGATGGCAATTCCAGAGTCGTTGACCACCTTATGTTCGTTCAGTATCAATTATTTGGTTAATAGATTAGTCAATCTTCGTGTCCATATACATGTGTGGATATGGCCGTTACCTATACTTCCGGTTTCCTTGCAGTTAATCGATTATCACTTCTTCCCTTCTTGATTTTACCCAATGTACAGCACCCTGAAGGACCAAAAGCAGCTTAGTTCGCCTTTTTCTTGTTCTTCTTGTTCTTGGCGTTGTTCTGCGACTTCTTGCTCTTCTTGGACGCTGAGCCCACGTTCCAGTAGTAGAGCATCTGTCCCGTTATCAGGCCATTGCCCAGCGTGGTGGACACGAAGGTGGCCACCACCAGGAGGTCTCCAGTCTCCTGGATGGACGTGAAGATCCGGGCCACGCTGCCCAGGAACAGCATGAACACTGTGATGGCCGACAGCTGACCAGTGCTGCCGTTCTGGTAGTTGACCTTCGCTTGCACCAACTGCAATGACAAGCAACAGAATAAATATTGACGTCAAGACTTCATGATTCAAAATGGCTAGGATGACAAAATTGTCAGCAGAGTTTGACAATTCCAGGCCAATTCGGTAAAGGTTTTGATGACAAAATTCAAAAATGCATTGTTTTTCTTAGCAAACTAACTTTTTCTAGTGGTTTTGTAGCAATACGGCACAAAAATTGACTTTTTTTCTTGTCAAACTAACTATTCCCTGTATAGTTATGGTACATGGTTGGAACTTAGAATGACTAAGTTGCCAACAAAGTTTGACAACGTTTGACATCCTCCTCAGACCTGCTGAAGACAAGGTGACAATGGTCGTTATCTCGACATCGAGCAGCTTCGCGCGTCGTATCTCAGCCATTGTTGCGGTCTCGCGCATGCGCGCCAAAGTTTCCCCACCACCCCAAGCCATCCCACTTCCGGTGTCTTTGTCACCCTAGGGTGTTTGTTTCTCGCCGTTGCTTTGACAATGTTTCGTCAAGGCATCACCCAAAAAGAGAAAAAAAATTACAAAAAAAAAAAAAACCAACACGAAAACAGAAAACAGAAAAAAAAAACATGGCAGCTAAAAGTTGACGTTCACCAAAAGGCTCTTTTCGGAAATTGAACCCAGAGCGTTCGTTAGGGCCTTTTGTTGTCATCCAGCTTCGCCAATTTCCGGTTGCACCTATTCACGCCGAAGCAGCGATATCTTCCCAACGTGCACCGCGCGGGCTTACCCAATACAAAAGAGGCCCCAAAACCCCAGAGAGAGAAAAAAAATTACAAAAAAAGATTCGATATTTGGGCGTTTCCGTTTTAGGGGGTGGTGACCGAGCCGCCATCTTGGAGTATAAAATTTTGGAAGCACAAAAGCGTGTCTTACATGGAAACTAATGGGTGTTAAAAGTTTTCTTATCAGTTTATGTGAATTTTTCCAAGTAAAATCAATGACTTTTCAAGTCCTTAACGACCCAAACACCTACAAATATTTTGTCATAAGCAGCTAACTTTTTGGGACACTTAGTACTAGCAAGATGTTAAGTGTCTTGTACAATAGTACTAGGACAAACTACTAAAAATTGTGCAATGCTTTAACGAAAGTCATGAAATAAATGACCGTACAAATGACCGTTCAAATAACAGGGTGTCTCCAGGGTCCCTTAAAGTCAATACAATTACGATTCAAGAAGTTTTAAAGCTTTCTAATGACTTTTGGGGTAGGTGGTTTCAACATTTCTAAACAACGGCTTCAATTCAACACGTTTTTTATATGTTAATTCTTTTAGGCAGTTGTTGCCAAAACGAGAACATTTTAATAGATAAATACACGTATGTTGGTCATTACGTTTTGCAAAAAAAATAACTCCCTAATTTCACAAACTGCACCAATTACATCTCTGGGTCAATAAATTCCTTGAAACAATCATTAAATTAATAAGGGCCAATTAAAAGTACTTGAAAACTCTTTATTACAAGGGAGATGATTTTCAATAAATTCCCTTTTTAATTAATGAATTTCATTCAAATTCTTTGTAAACAAACTGCATACACGTATTTTCAAAAATATTTAATCTAAAAATAACGAAAGTAAATGACCAATGTTGATTTAATGATTTTCCAAGGACTTTTACTGACTATGGAGCGTGGTTCGATTGTCCAAATTGTTCGATTGGGTCTTTAAATAGCAGTCGACAAACAAGACATGTGACGTCCGCAGTAATCGCCTCCCTCCCTCAACCTTCCAACGGCTGGTGTTTTCTCAAAATTTACGATAAAAAAGCAGGTCTCATTGAATTTCGCGGAATCAGGATTAAGACTTAATCCCCCTTCCGGTTGCGCCAAACTTTTAAATCCGCAGACAAAGGCTGGCTTAGCGCAGCCAATGGAGGCGTTGGGGGGCGACGCGTGGCTCCCCCTGGCGGTCGTCAGTGCCCCACCAGCCAATTAACGTGCAATGGGCAGATAGCGGAATAGCAACAACAACAAAATCCATTGTTCGCAAATTTGCGTTTGAAAAAAAAATAAAGATAAGGGGCAACGAGGAAATTAAACACCGTGCTAAATAAAAGACCTCGAAACGAAACGGGTCTATCATAAAGTACTTGTATACGAAACGAAAGGCCCTTTCACAGAGTAAAAAATAATTAGCATCTCCTGAGGATCCAAACAGGATGGACTTCGAAGGACCCATCATAAACTACGAGAATAATGGACAGAAATGCCGATCATGAAACAAGAGCAAATATCTTGATAAAGAAGCTGGTCTGAAATTTTCAAATTACATTTCAAGATGAAACTGACCCAAACAGAATTTGGAGATGAAAAGTCCACTTGAAAAACGTACATTCTAGCATTTACTATGATAACAATAATTGTTCAATAATTCTTGCTAAGAAAACGTTCCAAAAACTTATAAGAAAAATCGTTTATTACCAAAACAAGTCACGTTTTTATATAAGAACTTGGAACCTTTTTTCAGGAAAACATTTAATTAGTTTAAGAACATGTTTTTAAATTTTAATTTCTGCTATAAGTGCTACAATTAAAAATTTAACTATTTTTATTAACTTTCCAAAGACTTTCACGACTCCAGCGACCTTCAGACATCCAGGTTAGGGAAGTTAAAGACCCACAGACACCAAGCGTTGGTTGTTTTTGAAATAATGAACCAAAACTGTGTGGGTCTATCGAGCAAAAAGTATCACAATTTTCGCGAAATAAATTAAGGACAATTTTATAAAACAAAAGTCCATTTTGGCGAAAACGTTTCGCCAGATGATAATTATCAAAATTTGAGAGAAAGACAAGTGACATCAACATACACTTAATAAATTCTCGATATCAGAAAATATACGCGTTTTGAATGAATTTTGAAAACCAAGAAAGTATTTAGGACAGAGAATCCCAGAATTGCCAAAATGGGCTTACTTTCTTCATCGAAATCGGTGCAAGGAAGTAAGGGACCTGTTGACAAACCGATACATTGTATTCACTTATCAGTGTCGACCAGACCCCCAAAACACCCAGCGAATTAAAAGTCAATCCTAGTCGACAATAAGACGGTTTCGCTTTGACAATTTTTGAGGAAACTAATCAAATTGGGCCATTGAGGTTGAGGGGGGAGGGGTGTGCTCCGAGGCCCATTGTGGGGTGGTGGGGGGGCCGAGTTTAAGCCCCGGGTTCGCCGGGGTCCTCTGCGGATCCGGGTCTTATCAGGGCGTGAGCAGAAGCGTCGCCTTGGCAACCCGGATGGCGTCCAATGGCGTCGGAGCGCAGCAGTGACCTCTGGGGAGGATCCCTTGAAACAGCCAATTTGGGGGCGCCTAAGCCTAGAGGATTCAACCAGGGTTTGTTCCTAGGTAATCATCGGTAGGCCAACCAGAGAGGATCTCGATGGTCCCCTTACCACCCCCAGAGTGAAACTGGTCTCTCGAGATAATGATACAAAGCGGCTGACAAAAGATGTTTATACATAGCCTAAATTACAATACGAAATTAGCTGCTTGCCATCGAAATAAGCCAACTCGAAAACAGATTTAATGAATAAATTAATCCACGTTCCGAAAATCCCGATTGAAATATTTTGCTTCCAATGAAAAGGTCGGCCCTATAAATACCCGGATAATCGGGTGCTGCATGGGGGGGATTAACGGAGGTCGTTATTTTGGCGAATCTTTAATGAGGCATTTATGGTCGATCCTCTTACGAAAGCCATTGTGTCGACTTGAAAGCCCAACGAAACTTCGATTAAAACGGGCAGAGAAATACGTCAATGAGGGGGTGAGTGGGGAGGGGTAAGAAAATGGCGAAGTAGTTATGTTTTTCAGGCACCCTGAACAGGGTTCTTGGAGGAGTTTCTCAACACTTTCAGAGTGGCTGAAGGATTCGATAAAGTAATGAAAGCATGATAAAGCATGAAGGCTGAGGAAAAAATGCCAAACATGTAAAAAATGTGACTTAAATTTACTGTAAAAGCTTAAACTGTAGCAGTTGTACAATACGAATAGGAATATTTTTTTTAAAAAACCTGTTCTTAACTTAATCAAAAAATATTTTCATACATTTCCTAAAATTGATTTAAGTCCTTTAAGCATGCAGAAAAATTACACATTTCTGCTTCAAATTGCTAAATTTATCTGAGGTTTAGGTTTTATGTTTGAAAATGTCCCGTTTGCATTGTACTGATAGAAAAGTAAGTAAACTTCACACAAAACGTCACGTGTCCTCCGAAAACGGATTGTTCCTCGCAATGAAACCTCCGAAGATTTTATTTCAATTTTATTTTTAAAAAATTATATTTAATGGGGACATTTTCAAATTATAAAAATTTCACTCAGATAAGAGAACATGTGTTAGTTTATTGCATGGTGGACATTCTTTGGGTCAGGCCTAAATAATTTAATCATTTTCGTTAGATTTTATTTGGCATTTTCCTAAATCAATTCGACACAATAAATCTAACCCAAACGATAATTTAATGACTGTAATGACACTCAGATATCCCACATTGCAAAAGTATAACAAGAACTGGAATGGACTGGATTTCTAGTACAATAATACTAGCATTAAAACTATTCTGCTCATTTGTTACATAAAATACATGTCAAATATGCAAACGTTAATCTAAGCCAATGATTTTCTTGACCTATAGCCACAGGGTTGATAAACCAGAATATTGCGATCTAGTACAATCGTACTAGGACAAAGTTAAGTAACTTTCTCTGCAATTTGGACATTGAGAGACCCCCCTCGAGTAGAGTGGGGGTTGTGGGGTTGCTGGGCCCCTTGCCAGGCTGATGGGAAAAAGTGGCGAGGGCTAATAGATATAAGTTTTGGAAGATAAATGGTCCCCTGAATTCTATCAATCAGATTAAAATCAAAGTCGCAAAAGTCGAGCTTTTTTTTATCAATGGCGAGGAAGTCAAAGTCAGTTCCCAAACATTTCCTATTAAGGAGAAGAATTATACACACATACCAAAAGGGGGTAAAGGGCGGAAAAGGCACCCAAAGCGAAATTGCGCGAAAATAGCAAATGGCAGCCGAAAGAGTGAATGTGACAGGGAAAAAAGATGGATGGCAAAAGAGAAGAAAGACAGGAAAAACTGCTGTCAATCCACGCCGCCATTTTGCACCTTGCTGACTGTCTCCTAATCTAGATAAATGAGCCTTTAATGTAATCGACATCAGCGAGCGGAATTGAGCTCTAGGACCACCAAGATGTGACTGCCGGATTATCGACTTGCGAGGGTGGATTAACCGGAAGGAGGGTTGGCTACTGACATTCACCCCCCTCTCTCTCTCCCCCTGCACTGTCATTAGCAAGTTCGGGAATACATTCAAAACAAATTCAAAATAACCCAACAGAAGAATTATCAAGTTTGAGTTGCTCATCCTTATTGGAACAAGATGCCCAGGCTTCCAACATTGAAATGAGTGAATTAAAGAGGGTGTGACCACTGGAGATTCAGGTATGAAAGGCTTCCTTCCATGCGCCCAAAAAGTTCCACGCACTTTCACGAATTTATGTTAGAAAATATGTTTCATGTTTTTACCGTACCGCATAATGAAACATTATAGGCCGTAAATGAAACGTGGATATTTCGTTTAACTACGTTTCGTGTGCTGCACTAAGTCCCTATTAGTGCGAAAGTAAGAATAAATTAAATTCATAAAAAAAGAAAAGTAACAAATGCATAAAAAAGCAATAGGAAAGTAAAGGAGATTGCGAAAAAGAAATGAAAAAGTAGGCATAGCGAGAAACTAATATGAAAATAGCAGACAGTGGAAAGCTTATTTATGTTGCCTATTTTACGAAAGTAGGAAACAGCGAGATTTAATAAATTAGAAATGGAGATTAGGAAACACTGAAAAAGGAATATGAAAGTAGCAGACAGTGAGAAACTAAAAATTGATCAATTAAGAAAGGGAATAAATAGAACAGCAGGCCGGGGACAGTATGATTGAAGCAAAATACAGGAGAATCAGTGTAGGGAAAGGGGAAGACAGTGATGAGAATCGTCATTTATTCAGACTAGGGTTCAGAGTGTTTGCTCAAGACGAAGAGCTAATCGAGAAATGGAGATACGGATAAGAAATGGGTCTGAGAAGAGCGGTATCCTTCCGCCAAGTAACTGACCTCCTCACCGAAATCCCCATCCGCCTAAATTTCATTTTTTTAAAGCCGATGGAGCGAAGGGAACAAACAACGAGAGCATTTCTGGGAGAACATTTATGCAAACCAAAACCCTGTTCTCCACAAAAGAGGCTTAGCCGTCTTAATCCCTCTGCCGAAAACAAAAAAAAAAGTGCGCATCTCAAAGGGGGCCTAATTGTTTTCCCCGTTTTGTGGCGCTGCGATCACCCGGGTAACTCAGATCTCGGTCGCCAGGGAGGGTTTCTTAGTAACCCGAGAGATGCGATTCGCCCGCCGCCCCCCTTAGCCAGAGGTAAAACCCTTCGTTTCGTAAATTGCTCAAGACTAAGAAGTTGTGAAATCACGCGTTCTAATGCCACGCTGTCATCGTCTAATTGTCGTAAGGCGCCGTTAGGGGGCCAGGGGGCGTGGCGGACGCCGTGCGCTCACTACACTCGATGGGGTGACCAGGGGTCAAATCTTATTTACAAGATGGAGATATGCACCAAGGATCCAGCCCGCAGGTGGCGCTGCAGTCACAAAAAATGTTTTAGCATACTAGCACATGTATTTGACCAAACAACCAATTACATGTAAATGTCATCTCAGTCATAGCGGGGGGGCGTCCATAAAGGACGTATAAGGTTGGTTGGAGGGGGTGGGGGATTTTATGTGACCGTCTTAATGAGCCATTAAGGCCGATCCAAAAGAATGCCCACACCATGTACAAAACTTTAACATTTTTGCTAAAATACTTATTATGATTTCTAAACTGATTTATTCCTTGGTAGATTATTTTAGTATTTAGCATTCTAGCTGATTAGAATTTCCCT
>JAQIXS010005294.1:0-12960 GCA_034700785.1 Rossiulus vilnensis
AGATTTATCATTTGGAGCTGAAAACAGGTACGTTTCGCATACAAATTTCTGTAGGCCAAACCCAGCGTACCCAAGTCTAATAATGCATTAGGAATGTATCCATCAAGTTGGGCACGAAATAAAAAAACCACCGGCGTGACATCACAATAGGCAGTCTTGGCAGCTTTCACGTACCGAAATAAATGTTTATTATTTAGAATTGAAAGAAAACCACCCTCATGCATAGAGTGCCAAATATAAAATTCGTGTTGGCTATAGTGCTATATCCGGTTCACTGATGTACTCTGCACACGTGAATTTCATGCACTATAAGCCTTATTTTCGATTGATCTGATTTACTGAAAATTTCCCTTCGTGTATATGCTTATAGTGTCCAAATATAATACTGAAGTTATGCATGTGAATGTAACCACTCGTGGTCAGGATATGGGGCAAACCACCCCCACTTACATTTTATAATACATGTACTGAAGCGTAATACTGATGTATAAATATGAATGTAAATGCAAACCCTCATGGATAGAATATGGGACAAACTACCCACGAAATTGAGTTCAATACACACCGAGGCAACACACTGTATAAAGCCATGAAAATTATATTATGATAGGTTGAGTTTGCAAGAGTTTGCAAGAGTGAATTAATTGCTAAGTTGATAATGCTTGATTATTATTCATATTCTAATTATTATTGAATTTTTTTAATGGTTCTTACCGAATTTTAAGCTGCTTTGGTCCGCCATTGTTTTCCAAATTGGGCGATATAATTAAGAGAGATTTTTCCGAAAATTGTAATTTGAAATTATAGTGAGTTTAAGGATGATTTTGTCGTTGAGTGGCTAAAGGGGAACCAACCCCTTGAAGTTGAGTGCTGAACGCCAATATGAATTCAGAACTTACACAGAACTAAGTATATTAAAGTAAACCATGTAATTAAGTGATATTGATTATGTAAATGTTATTTCATTAGCTGTGCCTGAAGATGGCAAAAATAAATTGCCGAAATGTACAAGATTAACTTTGATGATAGGTTGAGTGATATATATGTACATGTATGTACAACTTTTAATCTAGAAATGTAGATTTCTAGGATTCATTAAGTATTTAATTTTTGGAAAGAAGGAGACAGTAAAATATAAGGAAACTTTTCTATTTATATTATATTAATATTATTTGCATTAGTTTATATTCACGAAACAAATTTCACCTGTAATTCAATTTGTGTGTGTGTATTTTTCGTTGATAAGAATCTGAGAAAGACTTAACTAGTTTGCTAAATATCTTAGTAAATACTGTAATTGAATCTTCATCTTCAGTTTATCAACAACATGCATGCAATGGTGTTTCTAAGGGTCTAACCAAACCATGAAAAAAATGTATCCCACGTGGGACATAAACGTAAAAAAAAGCACTCTAGAAATTTAAACAAATTTTGCTGATGTTCAAAATGCATACATTTTATTCCTTGTGTTTCTCTGGCTGTTCTCCAAAAAAATTAATAAATTTGCATGACGATAAACACTGGCATTTTTCATATCTAAGGTCAAAGATTTCATGCAACGGCCCTCGGTCTTCCAGCATTGAAACGTGAGCGGCATAACTTGAAAAAAAAAAAGATTTCATCAACACGAAAACGAAATTTGAAAAAAAAAATAAAGAAAAAAAAAATCTCATTTTATTTGAACGCTTCCACGAGGCTCTGAGGAAGTGAGATTTTACTGGCCATTATTAGCGTGTGTACATCATCCTGTATAGAGTGTACCTTTGTAAAATAAGCGTCAAAGCTGACGTTAGATAAGTAAGATATTGACCTATAACATAAGATTGCTCGCCATTTGACCCAGGAAGTGCACTTTTTTTTCTGTGAAATATCCTAGTGCTGGGGGACATACACGCTGTGGAAAAAAAATGTTTATGACCACTGGTATTGCATGCTTTTGCTGACCAAAGGCAAGAGTAGAAATCCATAGTCCGGCCACTACACATTGTACTTAGCTGCACTTATTGGACACTAAAGAGAAACTAAGTTGAGTTTTGGGTTTTGAAAAACAAATATAAACATATGTTTTTCTTAGCTTTGTAAAAATTTAATGACATGGGAATACATTTAATTCCAAACTACTTTTTATTTTTTTAATTCTGTTATAAAATTAAGCTAATATATATTTTTTGAAACCAGGGAAAGTCAGGACATTTTTTGCTGACATGTTAACAAGTCTAAGTCAGGGGATTTTGAATTAACTCTCCATATAAATATGTTTTTCTAAGCTTTGTAAAAATTTAATATCATAAAATTACATTTGATACCAAACTAGTTTTTATTTTTTTAAACTCTGTTATAAAATTAAGCTAATATATATTTTTTGAAACCAGTGATGGTCAGGACATTTTTACTGACATATTAACAAGTCTAAGTCAGGGGATTTTGAATCAACTGCCCTTCCGAATATGTTTTTTCTTAGCTTTCTAAAATTTTAATAACATGGGAACACACTGTACATTTAATTCGAATCTATTTTTTAATTTTTTTATTTCAGTTAAATACTTAAGCAATTTTTTTTTTGAAACCAGGGAAAGTCAGGACATTTTTACTGACATATTAACAAGGGAAAGTCAGGGGATTTTTAATTAATTGTAGAACTTGATGACCAAATGCAGTCAGGAAATCCAAAGTCCAGCCACTATGCTTTCGCCAATTGCTTTCCTTCGATAATATTTATAATTGAATTTCGTTCATAAATTTATTTTTAAAATCCATGATTTGTGATCCTCGTTTTCAAATGTTTTTCTTCTTACATTTCATCAAATTATTAATTACTCTAAGAAAATATCATTTGCCAAAATAATGATTTGTAAGCTAGGTTTTATTTAGTTTTTGAATACGGTGTTACGACACACGAACCTAATATTCATCAACAATTTTTCTTAGAAAAATATGAGCCAAAATCAATTTGCGTTTGTTAATCTCTTCGAAATTTTCCATCTTCGTGATTCGCCTTATCTTTACAAATAAACCTTAAGAACGACTAATCATTCAAGTCAGCTGATCATAAACATTATTTATTTTCAAAGACATATTCTTTGCACTTAGGGGAAAACAACATTTCATTTTTAACCTGAGGATCTTGGCAAAGTTAGGGAATTTTATTTGACTAGAGCTGTTGTGACTGTACATTATTCGTTATACAAATTATAAATTTTTAAATAAAAATTGTTGGACAATTTTAATGAGGTCAATCGATTTGGTTCTCGTGTTTAAGCTGTTCTCAGATTATCATGATGTTGAAATATTTTCGTGCACGAATGTTATTAATAGCTGGCCTTATACAGTTAACCCTTTTAGTCGAGAAATCCATATTTCTATACGATTTTGCAGCTGTTGGCTTTATTTCTGAAAACGTTGTGGTGGCCTCAGGTCATAAATTGTCCACGTATTTATTGCCCAAAATGTGCAATATCCAAGGACTTGCTCGTACAAGACTGTAGACTTCAACACATCAGCCTAGGTATCTATATTTCATGTATTATTAATATTAATACGATGGGGAATAGCTTGTCTTAGGGCCATGTCATTTCCTTATTACTCCAGTAATAAATATTTTATAAATCGACATTTCTGTATACTCCGAATCAGAATTTTAAAATTCTTATCATGGATTTCAAAGGAAGAATCCATTTCGAGGACACATCGACCTCTAACTGTAGATTATGCTGAAATTCCTGCATGTGTTCGGCCATGAATTTAAGCCATGGACATATGGAGGATCCAACTAAACATTTTGGTGAAATTCCTGCACTCTTTCCGAATTGGATGAATTTAAGATACAGTGTAAGAACATGTGAAGGGCTCTAAGAAAATGACTATTTTTGTTTACAATTAAAAAAAATATTTGATATTCATTCACATGGTGTGTTAAAAAAATTGCACACCTGAATGTTTTACTTCTATGAAATTATATTAAATTAAAAAAGAAAATTATACGAAAAGGGCATAGTACATGCTTTTGTTTTTTATTCTGATAAAAGACAAGAGGCTTCACCTAATGAAAAAAATTGGTATTATAACACAAGTTAGATAGCAATTATAATTTGCAATAAACTTTTTGAAAATTTTGTTTGACTTTTTTTCAGAAAGTTTACATGAATTTGTGAAACTATTTATGAATGTGCAACTTTTTATGCAGATTTTTCTTAATTGTATATTGATTCAACCTGTATGAGAAATGCATTTGATCTTAAGAAATGGTTAGAAAAAAATGACCATGTAATTTATGATTTTTAAATTATTTTTGAAAAAAACAACAATTAATCTGAGGACATGCTTTTGAAAGTTTTGTTTTTCCAGTAGTTTGTTTTCGTTACCTTTACATTTAAAATATTTCTAAAAGTGTCGGCAAATTTAAGTTTTTTTTCTGAAACAAAATTATAGTAAGCAGATATAACACAGGTTCCTTAGTGTTTTTGAATTTTCAATTAAAATTTTGTGAATTTCGAAGAATTTCCCATGAAAGTTGTTAAGATGAATTCGGTGTCTAAAAGGGTCCATTAGGGATGTTTGCAAAATCAAGTTTTATCTGGAAACCAACAGACAACATTTATTACAAAGGGTAAGACTAATAGTCCGGCTTTAGTCTGATCTCTTCTTAAATATTGCCATCCGATTTGTCACTGGTAAATACCGACTGGACGAAAGTGTTGGTCAATGAGAAGTGTCCAGTGTCTACAAAGGCATAAATTGAGTTCAGTACCGGATGCTCTTATCATGGGTCGTCTTGAGAAATTGGCTAAATCGTGTAATTTGAAATTGGTAAATGAGATCTTGAAATGTGGCCACTGAGGTGTTGGAACTTGTCTATCCAATCCAATCATGCCATTAAACATCGGATATCACTCCAAAGTACTCTCGGAAATGTAATTTACAGGGTTTCCACTGACCTGAATGACCTGGAACTGTCTGGACAGTAGGAATAACCTGAAAAAAGTCAGAGAAACTTCAAATTTTTCATGCAAAATTTCAGGGAAATGTTGATAATCTGATGTTGAAATGTTGATAACTTGAAATGATAAAATGTGTTAAGAAGAAGAAAAAATCGTTAGGATCAGGGCACAAATTATTAAAAACATTTTATGCACCAAAATGTGGCCTTTAAAACTCATAATGGTGAAATTGTTTTTGAGAAATTTTTGCTAATGGCGTTCTTTTAATTCTAAATGCATTTCCAAAATAAAAACTAAATTTTACGTAAAAATTTAGCCTATATTATTTTGCTTACAGCGTACTTTTAAATAATATATCTAATTTTTTTTAAAAAAAATGCAAACTAGAAGATAAACTAATAAATGCATAGAAGTGCAAACTAAAATTGATGATTTTTGATATTGTTTTTGGTGTTAATCAACAATATTGCGAAATTAAATTTATTTCCGATTCAGGGTTTACACGAAATAATTTTCTGTAAAGAATAATTTTATTTTTATTTAAAGAATATTGCCTAAAATCATGGAGATGAAATAGTTTTGGCAAATTTGCTGACAAACTTTCATTTTTTTAATAACTTAAATACTTCAATTAAAATGTCTTCATTTAAATACAATATTTTAAAACAAATACTATTTAAAAATACGATGCAGTCAAAATTTGCAAAAACTATTTCATCGCCTCGTATTTCAGGCTTTATTCTTTAACACAAAATTAAAATTTTTCTATACAGAAATTAATTTCGATGGTAACCCTGAGTAATTACCACCAGAAACAATATCACAAATCACGAATTTTAGTTTGCATTTCTATGCATCAGTCTTTTAATACTTAATTTATTAACGCAAGTTTTAGTCTAAATTTCACTGACAATGCATTACTGTCTGTTTGAATTGAATTGACTTGTTGTGGTTTTAACCACGTTTGCATGCAAATTTCTCGGTTTTCCGAGGCGAAACAATGCTTCATAATTTGTGGGACTCGAAAACCGTTTTTCCCGAAAAATGCTCGCATATTTCCTCGTTAATTTCTCGAATTGTGTTGAAAGCAGGATTGATATTTATTGCGCTCATAAACGTGGGGGCTTTTTGTCGTTTTCTGTCATTAGAGAGGGGAGCCTATTTTTAGCAATAAACTGTTTACGCCGAAACATAATAAGTTTCTGATTCTGTCCCACTTCTATTCAAAGTACGAGTATTATTTCGCCAATTTTTTATATTTTTTGGGGGGCCTTTGGCACGTACTTATTTCTAACAACTTTGGGAACAAAGACACGGAGCAAAGAAAGGAAAATCAATACGTCCTATTTATTGTTCTGCGAGAAACCCTACAACAATGGCGATGTAAGATATGAGTGGCTAAAATACAGAAAATCATTTTTTTTTCAAAAAACAACAACCAACAGTTATTAACCGAAATAGTGTTAGGACGCATTAAGAACAATTACCGCACATTCGGTGTGTGCTTTGTTCCTGTAATATTATTAATACAAACACAATTTTCTTTTCACGAAATAGTGAAATAATAAATATGTAATAAGTTGCGAATTAAGGCCATTGTGTTTTTGAAGTATTAATGCGCTGCAAAACGGTTTGGTTTATTTGCTCTCTGGGTCTTGGTAAATTCAGTTGTATTTTTTATAACTGAATTTCCAGGATAAGATCGTTTTTATTTGTATCCTCGTATGATGGACTACCGTAAAGTTATTTTTCGTGACCAACCAAATGTGTATTGTCATTTATATTTTAAAACGTTTTTAAATAGGAAAATAAAATAAAAATATTTTCACAATTAAGTGTGACTAAAATTTGCAAAAAATTTATAAAATATTTTTTTGCATTATTAGCTAATAAAAATAACTATAAAAAAATTAATAAAAATAAAAAAATAAATAAAAATTGTGCCTTTAATATGGAAAACCAAAACATGTGGTGCATGTACCTTGACATATTTCGATAAAAACTCTTTTTTATACAATGTTAATGTCAACAAACATACACAAATGATTATATTTATTTTTACAGTTTTTGTAATGTGCTTATCATATCAAGATTTTAGAAAAAAAAACATTTTATTCCTACTAAAATGCGATTTACTTTTTGCCTTATTATTACGCGCAGTAAAACAGCTTTCCTTTTAAATAATAAATTGTGTAGTAAGAGAAAAAGTGAGAAACTTTTTTTTCTTAACATATGTTTCAAAACCACTAATTGCAGTGCAGTGTATCCAGTAAATCATTTTTATTTTATGTACAGAAATCCTCTGCGTCATAAGCTCTTTTTTTGAAAATTTATTGCTGCAGATTGCGCCTATAAGGAATGTAGCAATAATTTCTGAGCCACAATTTCCATAGCGATAATTAATTTTGATTTTTATGATACTGTGTGGGCCAGATATGTACTTGTGTTTAGCTGACAGTATAAATCGATCTGCCAAAATTTCATCTTAATAATTTAAGTTCGCTTCCCATCCATTTAAACCTCATTAATTGAACCAAAATTGCAAGAGTTTTGGCATTCTTTAAAAATGCTAAATTCTTGAAATATTTTTTCAGTCATATCACGTACTATTTCGTTATATATGCAATATTGCTCGATATTGCATACTGTGTAAAATGAAGTATGTCTATTTTAGGTAATTTTTGAAAAAAAACTGTTTATATATATTCATGTTTAAAACCTTACTTTAAAATAGTCATGATTAGAAACCAAATAAAAAAACAATCAAAGGTTTTATTTTCTTACTTTTCATATTCATTTTTGTACTTTTTTACTTGTAATATTTTTTTAATGTAATTTATTTTGATTAGATACATTTACAAAAAGGAGTAGTGTTATGCATAAGAAATATAAAATGTTCTGATATTGAACGATTTTAATTACACGATGTCGTGAAAAATCCAAGTTTCAAAAAATGTCAAAAAATGTCCATGTCCAAGAAATGTCAACAGATTAAATGATATCGACAACACAAGGTCGGTGTTTGTTTGATGCTCGAGTTTTAATAAATCAGTTATTGTTTAAGAATTAAAAACGAAAGCTTTCTATTTACTATATAATTTAATCAATCATATTATTTAATCAACAATGGGGCCACATTCCATCCTCCTTGCTGTTTCGACGTAACTGTCTTTAAAATATTTTTGTTTTTAGGTACTTATCTTCAGGGTACTTGAAGTACTGTAAAAAAGTAAATTAATTTAAAAAAGTACAACAATTAATAGAAAAAGTAGGAAAATAAAACCTTTGATTGTTCTCTGGTTTCTTATCATGACTATTATAAAGTAAGGTTTCAAACATAAATATATCATCTTAATATGCTCAGTAACTATGTAAAAAATACAACAATTAATAGAAAAAGTAAGAAAATAAAACATTTCATTGTTTGATTGTTGTCTTTGCTTGTTAATTGATTTATGTCAATTAATATACACGGCTTATCAATCTGTATCTAAACATCACTGAAATTATTTTTGTTTGTTAGATCTAGTAATATTTTAATTTTTGAAATAGATTTATTGTCTACTTTTGGCAACGTTCTGTGCACGTTATTAACGTTGGATTAATCGATTGTGAGAGCTAATACATGACTATCAAGTCTTGGATGTGAATTTAACAATTATTTAACAATTTAACAAATATGAATCAGTATGCCCTGAGAGAGGGCAATCACTACAAGCTCGTGTTGGCAGTGGTTGCCCCAAATGTGTGAATTTTCAAATTTGAAAGTAAAATATTAAATATGAGGTGTTTTCCATCCTCCTTGCTCACAGTTTTCAGAAATTTTCTAACCAAAGTGAAAACCAGAGTGATATGCCATCGTTGCATTTTCACGATTAATAAAAAAAAAAAAATTGTTGATTATTAAACGTGGTCTTAAATACGACGATGGCTTATTTGCTAGTTGTTGTTACAGAAGTTCCTCCTACCGGAAGCCGTAATGACTTTATGAGAAATGTCGATGTAAAAGACATGTTGTCATTGCTGTTGAAGCCTCCACCGGATTTCTTGTATTGAGAATTAAAGTAGATTCCCAATATGCCGGAGAACAAATGATTTTCTGAAAGCTTTTAGGATTATGACTTAGAAACGCTGAAAGGAAGTTGCCTCGATAAAGTAGCTGGCACAATGAAATTTATTTTTTACATTTAATCTTCGTAATTCTTTACTCGTGAAATGGGGTAAGTCGCACTTGCATTTAGATTGAGGAAAAAAAAAAAAAACATAATCCGTTCACTTGTAATTTCACAAGTGTCAACAGAAATGCAAGTGCAATTATCTGACAAAAAGTCAATGTAGAATTTAGTAAGATCATGCTCTGCTTAGCATTTCTTTATCATGTCCTCGTATAGCGTGAAGAAATTTAAAATTGGGAAAAAGTTAATTTCAATAGGTTATTGTTATGACTCGTGCGAGCATTATGTCGTGTACAAAGGAAAATGTTTTTTTTTAAAAAAACGTAGTTAAACACGTTTATTTTGAAATATGGGATAATATGATAATGCGATTATATCGATCAATAATCGTTAATTAATTTTCGCTTCTGATAAACTTATATGCTGCTGTTTTTTAATTTATATTTTATTTTATAAAATCATAGCTTGGTAGTCGAGATGAACTTAAGTTGCTTTTTTGGTCTGAAAATTGTAGCATAATTTAATTATTTTTACTATAATTGTAACGGTTTTTAATATGAATGTTTTATTGTTTCTTAAATTTCCTTTTTTAAATAATTCAAAAATAACATTCATATTATATTTATAATTTTAAAAAAGTGTATTAAAACAATGAACTTTCTCATATTTAATCTTTACATTTTTTTTAGCAATAATAGTTGTTTGAAACTAAGTTTGTCTAAATTATTTTAAATGACACCAGCAGATTAGCATTAAATAGATTAAAATATCTTTCATGATTTAAACTAGGGCTATACTTTCCTTTATTCTGAATATGATATCATTATTTAGTGGATTTATTATTATAATTTTCAAGATCGTTTATGCAATAAATACATTTCTAAATTTTCTTGAATCTGTATTTGATGGATAGATAAATACAAACAGTAAATACATTTTGCAATATTTTTTGAACCTGGATTTGATGGATAGAGAAATATGAACATTTAAAACGCAATAACATCGATGCCTTGATTAACATTATTCAGATAACAAATTGACAAATCATTGCGTTAATTTTTCAGGATTTAAAATAGAAATTAGACTTTATATATTTTTTATATGTTGAATGTTTTTTTTTTATAAATTAAGTTATGATAGACGTACAAACTTTCAGATTCTGACAAACCATTATTGCTCATAAATACTTAATTGTCGATCTCTAAATTTCAGACGCTGGCAAATATTCACATATTTCAGGCGTGATTTTAAACCCCAGAAGCTGGTTGTACCCATGTGATGTGGCAGTTCATTATAAATTCATTAAATCGTGGTGAAAATAAATTATGAATGCAGAACGATGCCAGGTTGGGTTATTAAACATACGTGATGGATGCACTCTGAAATCGTACATTCCCACGGAGATAAATCATAAAAAAATACCGGTTCTTTGAGAACTAATGAAGCATTTTGAAAGTGTAAAATATATGAATGAAAAAAAAAATAATAAAAAATTTGCAGTAATATCGCTAGTCGAAATACGAAAGTATTATCGTGAGGACTAGCTTCCTTTCAATCCTTCAAGAACTGAATTAACTGCATTGATTTTTCTGGTGTCTGTAGACAGTCTTAACGATTTTCAAAGACTATGCAGGAAGGTACAAAAGGAGAATGGATTTCTATTACTGAAGAAGTAGAAAAAAAAACTATATCCCATCCTACCATTCAGTTGCAAAACTGATAAGAAAGTGCCAGATAAACGAGATGAGTTTCGAGCACTCCAATTGCAATGAAAGTATTTAATTTCGGGAAAATTTTCCCTTTCCCTTTAATCCTCCAATTCGCCCAAAGATCCAAAGACGAAATTCAGTCAAGGAGAGGATAAGTAAAAATGTAATAGATTTAAAGGCATGAGCCGCTGAAATGTACCCTAAAAAAGGGGCATCGTTTGGAAATTTTTTAGTTTTATCAGTTTGAGCTACGGAAAACGGGAGTTTTATTAAAATTAGACGCGTTTCGATTTTGTGGATTTGAAATGAAATCAAACGACGAAATCTATCTCCTTCGATTTAAAAAAAATTCATTCCATGGTGAATCTTATACATGTAAATATTTCGGATAATAACGGTTTGCAATAAACCACTCTCTGGGAGAGGGGGGTGAAGGACGTTTTTTATTTGCACTTTTAAAATGTTTTTTATTTTCATTTTATTTTGAAAATGTCATTACGTTTGCTTTCACGTACAATACATGTAGCTTGAAGTGTCGACGGCATTAAAAGTCATGGAAATGTAAAGTGAAAAAAACTTATGATATTGACATTACATGCGTGAAAGTATTCTTATTTATTTATAAAGTGCGTGCAAATTTATCTTAATATTTTTAATGGATTTAATGGATCTGAGCCGAATCTTGGAGATGCCATTGTTAGTTTCATTTATCAATTAACACTAAAAGTATATAACAAAATGTATAATAAATATATATATATATATCAAAATTATATATATTCGATATATTCGGAGAATATATTGGTAATATATTTTCCATGTTTTGTTCTTCTACAGAGCTGATTTATAACACCGTTTTGAATTCGTTAAGACCAGGGCTGCCATTTTGTTAAGTAATTTTTTCCGCCTGGCATATTTCCAGTTGTCATTCTAAATGCCTCTTTAAATATACATGTCTGGTGTCGATTAAGACTAAATGAAGTAGCACTGAGTGAGTCCCATCATAGCTCGACTTTGAAGATTGACTCTTTTTTTTTTCTCCAACCACCTGCTTGTGGATTATATTTATTTGGTCGTGTAAACATCGATCGGATGCTCTTGTTTTTAGCATGCTCTTTTTTGCTCTCTTTTTATACACCTTCATTACCTCGCTTGGCCTGCCAATACACAGTGTTCAAAACGTAAAGTCGTTATCCCGCCACGCTCCGCTGTTATAAAAGACTTAGAAATCCAGACAATGGAAAAATATCTACTTTCAAATGCATTAGTGTTGCTCCATATACCCCATCCGAAGTCTTCATCGTGGGCGCCATTTTGACTGGGGTTTGCATGACTTGATCATGCGCTTGATCTTGCTATTAATACGAGGGATATGGACATGAAACCCTATCAGGCTTTGGGAATTGATTGGTGCCCTGGGTTGTGCCCCCTAAGCCCTCCTGGCACATACGCCCCATGGAAAGGCTGTTCGTATTGGACAATAAATGCGATCTGCGTCGGACCCGGGGTGATCAACTTGGATCGCGGATGGTCGTTGACCACAAAACATCATTATGAATTGCAAACGATTGATTCGAACCTGAATCACGTTTGATTCCATGGAGCTCACTTTGGGTTTTAAAACTCCATTCCTAAAAATATTCAGTTTACTCTGAACTTACAGTGTACTGTGTCTAGATATGCACTTACCTACTTCATACCAGGGTCCATAACTGACCATGTGTGAGTTACATGTATGATCATGTGTAAGACCATGTGTGGCCATGTGTCGACATAAATAAAGCCATATACGGCTGCATACAAAACCACATGAATAATTAAAAATATATATATAAATATTGAAAATGACGGTTAGATAGTCATCATGGGAATCTGAACATATTTGATCATATTTGAGAAACCACCGTTGGGGGGCATTGTTCGATTGCCTGGCTCTTACACCGTATTGAGTTAAGCTAACCTCCTTAATCCCTTAAGTTTCTTAAATTATGTGTGGATTTTACTTGAAAAACTGCATATTCTAGATACAACTATATTGCTAAAAATCCACAATTGTTTTTTTAGAAACCACCGTTGGGGGGCATTGTTCGATTGCCTGGCTCTTACACCGTATTGAGTTAAGCTAACCTCCTTAATCCC
>JAQIXS010005295.1:0-12959 GCA_034700785.1 Rossiulus vilnensis
TTGTACCATTATCTGTAAAAATAAACATGTAAATGAAAAAAAAAACACTGGCCAAATACTTTTTTTGACCACTGTATATTAAGAACAGAATTAAGAAATGAATTAATAAAAGTTTTGACGTATTCTAAAGCTGAAAACAATGCTAAAAATTCCATAGACAGTATAGGTTTACTTTATGCATAAAACAAAATTGATTCGTGCACACTTTATTGCGTAAATAATAACACAATTTTGTAAACATACATTAGTTCCCAGGCGGATGTTGTGTGCGATAAAATAAATTGTTCAGAAATGAAATTTGTCAAAACAGGATGACAGTATCGTTAACGATCACAGAACTCGCCTTGAACCTGTTTCAAATTCCTGACAGCTTGTAACTCAGTATCGGTTGATTTTTGACAGAAGTTGTCTCTTACATAATAAAAATGGGTGAGATTATATTTCTTTAAAGTCGGCTTTCAATTTTATTCTTGTTTCAGTTTTTCGTCAACAAATTAAAATGACCATGAATCAACCTCAATGCCATCTCGAATCTTTCATGTCCATCATTTTTTTCAACTTATTAATTCTCAACAACTTTTGAGGATTATACCCGCATAAGTGCGGCATGTGAAGTGAACATGCCAAAATAATTCGACGAAAACAACTGACGTTCCATGCAGCCCGAAAACTGTAGACGCCATTATATTATCTTGTTAGCAACTGCACAGAATGCTACATTAACAGAAATGGACAACCCTTTGAAAAATTACAACAAGTACTGATCTGAACGCCATTAAATGGTTCTCTGCAGAAAATAAGAATGTATTTTCTGCAAGTGCGGATGAGCTTAGGACATCCTGGTGCCAAGTTCCGTTTGTGAATGCAACAAATTAAGGCGAAAATACAGCACAACTTATAAATCCCCTTATACGCATCCCCATTAACCTCAACAAACGTTTCAATGTATCCCTTTGTTTCACTGTCCACGGCCATTGAATATACGCAGTTCTTAAGCTGCAGAATCGCCGGTGCAATAGGACATTATGCTAGCCTGCCACAAATTGGCCATTGTGCTCGGCCGCAAACAAAGCGCCCTCTGTGAGCAGCTCGAATGAACTAGCATACCTGAATGAAACTAGGACCTTGGGATACAGAACCTCGTTGAGTCGCCGTCAAATCATGGCCAACACGAGATCCTGCGAGACAAAAGCCGCAGCACCATGACGCCATCCTCCACCGTCGGCAAGAGGCCTTGGCAGCAGCACCAGCGCTGAAACACTAGCTTTGTGGTCGCAATGTTTTCATCACAAAGGTGGGAGGGGAGAGCAAAACAGGAAGAAATCAATTCAGGAAGGCTATGCGCCATCACTCAAACCATTCGCGATTTATTAAGTGATACGTACGCGCTTAAGCCTCACCCCTTCCTCGCATCTTGAATAAGAATCGAATGTTTTGAATAAATCTGAGTCAGAGAACAAAAACGTCCGAAACGCTGAGAAAAAAAAACGAGGAAGGTTTGAAATGGCCTTGCTAAGTTGATTAAAAATTAATAATATACATGCGACTTTTTCCTGGCAATTTGCTTACTTAGTTTTAAAAAGCTGAAGCTAAACGCAGTCAAGAAATTAAGCCATCAGGTATTTACTACGTTAGAAGTTTCAAACAAACGCTCCTCTCATAAGTAAATACGGACAGTAAAAGGGGGTTGGAAGTTTTAATTTATCTTATTTCAATCAGCAAAACAAATATGCCGGCCAGAAGGGGCATAACCCTTTAGAGTTTGGAGAGTAGAAGTTCCATAAAATGTTTCATGACTTGTCATTTTCCTTTCTTCATATCGTTAATTATGCTCATTTGAGCTTGTGTACATGTATGGAGAGGGAATTAAGGTAACAGTGGGTTGTGCAACATTTATAACACCAATACAGTTCGTGAAAGTCTCATCGATACAAGCGTCACATTTTTGCCAACATTTAAAACCAGATACAGCTATTGTCGCTCTCTTCCAGTGACACTAAATCAAATTTTCGTGTAATGTTTATTTAACTTTGAACTATACACGCCTTTTAGGCAGGTATATTACTGAGCTTATGTGATTATATTTACCCACGCGCCATATTCGAGCATTTTTATCTGTGTTGATAAGCGCGAGCACACTGCATAAATTATTAATAGCAGGAATACATTTGAAAATATCAACATTGTAAATATAGGCGAAACCCATTGGAGAATGGAAATAAAGACCAGCATTTCTATGCTGATTTTATGGTATTGAGTTGAGCTGAGTTGGAATAAAAATACAGAGAAAAGCATACGTGTATTGTATAATTTAGATAAGGAAAATCGAGATGTGGATGGTTTTCGACTGACAATGAAGCAGAAGCAGGCGATATTTTTCAAAGACAGAATTTACACCTCAAGGAGGCGGTGGATATGGATAATTGCTGAGCGCCATCTTGGCTCTGGGTTCATGAATAACAAGCTGAGTGGAGTAGGACGTATCGCGCATGCAAATGGAGATACAAAAGTGGAAATATCTGGGTGTAATATAGAAAATCACTCAAGGCAAACTTCGAATCCGCGGACTGTAAGAGTATCGCCCTCTGCAGTCGTTCCCTAGCCTATACGTTTCGCTCGGGCATGCGCAGTTGAGAGATTTTCGAGGAGCGAACCGATTAACGGAATAAATAATCGATGTCGAGTTTGAAACGCGATGCAAGCCTCAAGGTTGGCCGAACGCACGTAACATCATTTTCGGCGTTTTGCAAAACCCAAGCAGGAAGTCGTCGCGTTTGTACGACTGGGAGCGCATCGCGTCACGCCGTTCATTAAAATTACGTAAGCCGAATGCCATTTTTAGTCGGTGTTTTTGTACGCCGCACGCGGTTATCTATTCAGGGTCGCCATTATGAAAACAAATAGGCCGCCCACCACTCGGCCAAATAAATAGCAGTCAGCTGCTCATGCAACACACCTCCTTCGATGCTTCCGAAACCGGCGGCCACCCCAGCCAATTCTAACAAACGAAGCTACAGGAAATGCGCTAGCCTTTTGGCGAAAAAACACACCGTTCAGCGAAAATATAAGGATTTTACAGAAAATGAAACTTATAACAACATGTTAAACAATGGTTTCGGGTCCCTATACATGTAATTGCAATACTGGCTGTCCAAATTCCTGACTACATTCAGGAATGCATCCTGGTCCGAGTAACTAACATGGGTTGAACAATTTGTCCAAACAAATTATATTTTTTGTCCTGCATTTCTGAATAAATTATACACACCGAACGTATGCATGATATTACTTCTCACTTAACAAATGAACACGACAGAATATACTTGATACAGGGTTCTCAATGAAGTTAAATTTTAAACTTACCTGACTTCTCCAGGTTTTTGGAAAAGTTTCGCTGGCTTTATTTTTTTTTATTTTTTTTTCATTATTCATTATTTCACAAGTTGAAAATGTGCTATGGAAAATAAGGGGATTCCCTATTATTCCATCAGTGCTATTAGAAAAGCCCTCTTATACGCAGTATTATAAACAATCATTTGAGACTAGTACCAAGTACTTTCTCTGACGAATATTTGATTTACTTTTGCATTAAAATGTGAAATTTGCTGAGTTTTCCATGTTGTTCCTACTTCCCTGTCAATTCCAAGTTTTCCAGAACAGCGGGAACCCAGTGAATTAGTGTCAGAGATGCCTAATGAGGTCATGATGTGGCTTTATGGCACTAACTTTTGCAGTCAATAAATGTATGTAGGCTACATGTATATAGTTCATTCAACATACATGTAGAAAGCGAAACCGAAGCCTCTTTCGATTGTGTTTGCATTCATTTACGATATGTTCGATTTTGAATTCATAGACGAAAGGAAAATAAACACGTGAGCTCAAAAAGTGCGCGGAAAACACCAATTATGTAATTTTTTGTGGGATGGGGGAGTTTTATATGCCTATACTGCTGATCTGAACAACCTACATGTAGGCTATATGCAAAATTTAACTGAATTACTGTACGCCAGATTTAAGGCATGATAGCAACAGAAACTTCAGAAAGGATTTTTGGTTGATTTTCAACCCATCCTGTACTGTTTGCTGTCAACCCAGGCAAAAAGCACCGCATTCGACCCATTGCATTTGCTCGCAACAGCTGGTAGGCTTATCACGCTTCGCATTTGGGAAATTTACACCAATTTGGCCAACGCACAGGAGGTAACGTTGGGCGAAACACGGAATGCTCGTGTAATATTTGGAATGTTGTTTTCGGCGCCAATAACTTAATGAACACAGAACACCAGACGCAACCTGGCGATTCCAACTTAGAGAGGCCATTCGCTACAGCTGACGTCACTGTCATATTTTCGCCTAATAGGCCTAATATAAGCGAATGATACACTTGCGAGCAAAGAAAAAATAAATGCATTTCGTTCAGCAAGTAGATATCCAATATAAAATCTGAATAGTTCGTTTTGAGAAGCACTTTAAATGCACCTAAATTGACACAAAAATTCCCCTTGAATAGCGTAGGTGAATAGCCTAAAAAATACAATGCCATAAATTCACACCAATTGTACAGAGGATGTATTGTACTTCAAACAAACTACAGTATGCGAAACATTATCATTGCAACTTTTTATACTCAGAACATATTATAGTATTCCCTGCAGAATAGCGTTTATGAAAGAGGAGTAACGGCATGCAGCTGTCTCCAAATGCAAATGATTTAGGCCTACTGTTGTTTTAAGGCTTTTCACCTGAGAAATTGATAAGGAACTTAGTCAAATTTGGCGCGCTTTAAATAGCTATACGTTGTTTACAAAACGAGCTATTCCGATTAAGTATAAAGTCAAATATCTCAAACTATCTGCATGTATGACAGCGCAGTAACGTTTACTCGCTGGGCAGGGAGATAAGACTGCAGCGCATGGGATATTTTAGGAAATTCCATTCGGGAAATTACACACAATTGCTGCCTATATTTAATCGCGATTTCAATATGACTGCAAAACTGTCCATACAATAAACGAAGCTGGACAAAGGTCACATATACAACTACAGGTGTGTTGAGCAATTTTATAAACACCGAACACGGATGTTTAATCGGGCACGTTTCAGTTCAATGATTACAGTATGACGCCTCATGTATCCTGCATGTATGGTAGATAGAACATCGAAACTCAATATTCCTGAATAAAAAACGTTCGTCCTTGCATGAAAAAAGGCTGATTAACGGCTTGTCAATGATGACTTTCAGTAAGGATTGAGCTCAAGTACGTTTCATTACAAAAATTCCATTAGATCAGTTTTAACACCAAGCATGAATGCTTGGTGAGTTGTCCTGATTTACATCCTTGAGATAGATAGTGGCATTTTTAACTTTACCAGTCTCAAGATGAAATTAGAAACAAGCAAAAGCTCTTTATTTGTATTTCAATGGAGAAATAAAATGATGGCTAAAATGTGCAAATAGGCCTACCCTCCCTCCATGAACCCAAACCAAATACACAGAAAAAAAAATGCTGCCATTTCTAACTCAAAGCAAATATGCGCATGTAAATATAAAATTTATGTGGTTTCTCTACCATTGCACAAATGGTGAATTTTAAACGACTGAAATAATGCGCAACGTACAGAATAACAGAAATATATGATGTTGAATGCTAAGAAAATATTTTCTTATTTCAGCCGATAGGTTACCACCTACAACTGTGTTTGCATATACAGATCATTATTACAAGTGGCTGGGCCAAAGTCATCATGTAAGCAATGGTAGTGTTTATGGGACACCTTGCGGCTAGGTCGTGAATTAGACTTATGCTACAGTTCTACTGTTTTATGGACTTATCGACAACAACGTTCAGCATGCCAAGAGCAACTTCACGTATTTCTATTAATAAAGTATTAATAATACGATGCGACTCAAAAATCGTAGGCAACATACTCTTAATTAAGACACACAGATGCGTTTTGAAACGAAATGCGGTATTTACAGTCAGCTTGAAAGCAACAGTTTCACTTTAATAAGAAATGAATAAATAAAAACGTGGACAAACTAACTCAAATTTAATGTCTCTCAATTTAATTTTTTCCTATAAAAAAGTACTTTAAAACCTCAGTACATGTAATGCTAATCAATAACTGATGCAATTACGAGTAAATATTTTATTTACATCAAATTTACTCGGAACAAAAACTAGCGCATTTCTAACAGATCGATCTTTTTTGTGACAAAAAAAACATTGACCATTGGCCACCTGACATAGGTTCAAGCGATTAAAATATACGGGGAATAGATTGCGACCATAAAGAGTAGGCTACATGTACGTGATGTTAAAAAACAGAAAACCCTCGACATCGCCTTTGGAAATTGCTAGAAACTTGGAAAAATCCTCTCTCTGATACCAACTGCGCATTAACCGTGACAACACTCAACGCGCGGATTCACGAGGCCAAACCCCCTCTACTAAAAACCTCGCAAATCTCACAAAACGAAGGGTATTTCGGCGCATGCGCCGCCGAGCCGCAGTACCAAAATCAAAAATCAATTTTCATCATTTATGAAAGCGGTCACGACGCCGGTAGTTTGGCCAAGACCGCGTGCGTGGCCATCATTAGTCCTAAAACCTCCTACGCGCACGCACCACAAGCACGATAGCATCGACGCACTGGATGCCCGTTAACGGGGGTTGAATCAACTTCCGCCATGTTTACTGACCATTTAATTTACAGGAGGTAATAAATGGTCGAAAATTTACAGAAAGAGGTTTCATGCCCGGGTGGCGATGTTTCAAGTTTTCAGCACTGAAGTGCAATAGGCCCTACGAGCGAATGCAATTTCGAAGCAGCAAGTGATGTATGGTTGTGACTGAAACAGGGCGAGTGATGAAATGAAACATAACTCCCCCAGTTTCTTGAAGAAATTTTGATGAAAAAAATGCAAGGGATGTTATATGATTTTAAAAAATCTTTTCCATGCCATTTAATTTTTTCAAAGCCATTAAAAAGATGAATTTTCAACATTTAAAAAAGAGCCAGTTAACCACTGATTCAGCTGCTTTAATTACACATTAGATGGTACTACAGTAAGAATTGCTGAAAATCTATATAAATGTCAATATCTTGACATTACCATGACCTTACTTTAATTTCAAAACTGTTTTATGACTCCGTCCAGTCGAGAACTATGAACAAATATAATATTGATATGTTAAATTTCCCAGACTATTCCATGGCTTTCCAATTTCCCTGACAATTATAGGTTTTCCAGATTTCCAAGGTCTGGGGAAACCCTGCAGTGATTTAAGATATCCAGAGTTCCCATTACGTTCTCAACTTCCCTTTCAATTTTCCAGGCTTTTGGAAACATTTTCCTGACATTATCAAATATTTTTATAGAATACAATTGAAAAGGTGTGCTAGGGAACATAGGGGAACTCCCTATTTTCCAAATCATCTAAGGCTGGCATTTTATTTGATGAAAATTCCCTCGACGTTTACATAGAAACTTGAAATCTCTACTCGCCTGACATTTCCAGGGTTTCCAGGTCAGTGGTAACCCTGGAAATATTGGTGCAATACGGATCGGTACTGGTGACCATGGGTTCTTGAGCAAATACGCACTAGCCAGCACAAGCGTTTGAATCACTTTGAAAGATACAGGCTAGCCATGCGTGATGATACAAAGGCTGTACTTTTTGGTATAGTTTTGAAACAGACTAGTGGATGTAATTTGGATTACGTCCGATTTCGACAGCTGTTTTAAAATACAATGTACGGAGGTGAAAAAAATACAATACGTGGAATACATATGTCGGGCATCAGGTATAGTGAACAACAACTGCCAGTAACTGGGAATATTTCCCAGTTGATTGCTTTCTCAGATGGCCTACTCATCTGCTAAGCCCGTCCGAGGGTCAATGACTGAAGGGCAATTAAACGCACCATACCTCGCCAACAGACAAAATTGCGTCGAAAAAAAAATTGTCTTGATTTTTTGATGGAAACAAACCAATTGGACATTGGTTAAGTTATTCGAAATGTCGCCCAGAAAGCATCGCAGATGGCGTTTCCATCTCAACGTCAAAGCAAAGCGGAGCTGCCTCAATACAGGCGCCATTTTGTCGTAATAGACCAATGTTGGGGCCAAATCTTAGTTGCATATTACGCCTGCATACGTTGCCAAAGGTCAATCAGAAACATCTGAAATGGCGGATCGAAATGCAGGTAGTTAGACGAGCGCAAAATTGGAAAGTGCGCTCGAACCGAAGAAGCCTGTCAGTCGCAGTAAACAGCAGCACTTTCTTCGCAACGCATCAAAACCTTGCCAAATTTTATGAGGAAAAACTAAGCCAACGGCAGCTACAGTGTACACGCACATGCACATCTCCGAGATGAACAGCCAGCCACTCGGCAAGCGCACTTCCTACATCGCACGTTCGCTAATGTCGAAAATGTTTTGGCAAACTTCGTCTATTTTAGGTTAGCCTGCGATCGTTTCTCTACAAAAAAAAAATGAATACTCAGAAGGCCGTGCGAGCAGTTGCAATTCGACTTTCAAATTTCCCCGAGGAATCGTCCTAATTTTCACCATAAGATACCGAAAACGTTGCAACGAATGCACTCCGTATTCATTGTGGCAGAATTTCGCATTGTATTAATAGAATATTTAAATCTCAGTTACGGATTACCTCGCTTATCTTGCCTTCCTACTCAATTTCCGGCCCCCAAAAATGATTCAATTGTTCCAGGGTTTTGAACTCATATTTTGTTGTTTGTTGGAAATGTCTCAAAAATTACTGAAGATAAAACAGTTTTGTAAATAACAATGTTTTAAATACACAATTCTAAAAGGAGACAACGAAAAAAAACACCGCATTTTAGCATTTTTTTTTGACGTCACTCCATCTACTTTAAAGTTTCAAGCCCCAGCGGATAGCACCAGTATTTTGTTAGTCCCTTACAAGTGTGCTCATAAATATTGCCGCATTTTTATCTCAAAGTTTCACGAATATTCTCCAGAATCCAGTTTGAGTGGATATAGGCGAACTCCTCTTGAGATCTGCTGTGCAATCTTTCTAAATCTCCAGAGATTCTAGTGAAACGTGGAAAATTAAGGAAGAGCTTTGGGGCACCGGAGACAACGAGCTACTACTACTGTGTAAACAAAATAACAGCACGATAAGCTTACGTAAGCTTGTCTCTGTCCATTAACTACCGATATGGAAATACAAATTAAATAATATTTAATGCCGAAGCTCAATCTGCTCCACGTTTTTTCTGTAGGCCTAACCTCAAACCCTTATATGAAGATGCTAATGTGTTTAAACATAGGCATAGTCACTGTTTTAGAACAACGTATAGGTCTATCAACAGGGCAAAGTTTTCCATTGACCAAGTTCAAGTGAATCATCACAAAATTCAAATTCAATGAATGTTATTTTAACAAAGGAAGATTTAAGTTCATAATTTAATAGTGTTCCATTTTGTATTTGCATGGAATTTGTTCTAGCAGTAAGAAAATTAAAACGAATGTATTTTTTTCAAGTACATGTACATGCATTCGGTTAAAGTTGAAAACGAATTTAGAGAAAAATGTTCAAGTCGCATTTAGTTAACGGTATAACCAAAACGATATTATACCACTGAGTGCATTACGTCTTCAGTTCAGAGAATTAGTCATAGCACGCCAGTATTTTTGCTTCCGGAAAGCCTACAGTGTTGCCAGACTACCATTCTTATTGCCAAATATATACCGCACCATTCAAAACTCAAATGGAGCGTTTATACGAGCTCGTACGAATGTTTTGTTACCAGGCATTCCTTTAAAAGGCGCACTTCAAAGACTTTTTCACTCTTTTATTACACCCATTTGTTACAAGCGTATTCCACACGATACTGCAAAACTGAGGATTTATGGCAAACGCAGCTTCGATCAGCATGGCGTCTACTGCCACCACGACATCCTCACAAAAGTTCGGACTCTGGTTTTGCATTCAGACTCGCTCGGATTTCCAACGGAAAAAGTCATAACAGAATCACCACGCAGGCTCCTAGCACAAAAGCTAAAAATAAAAAGAGGTTATCAGCGAGGCCTGGGGGGGTTGATAAGGCGAATACGCTGCGCCCAATATTAGCCCTGGTCACCGGGCGCTGTTGCTGCAATGATTATCAAACCAGAGGCCGTGATAACGAGGCTGGCAAACCGAAAACAAAAAGCCGGAATTCGAAGACAAAAACCAACAAAAAAATCTAAAACAAACACGACGACGTCTACACGAAATTGCACGGCGATCGAGTGGGTCGATTCCGTGAAAGAATGGCTGCGATACACTTCAAAATGAACACAACCGAGGCAAAGCAAAGGGCAAAGTCTGCGAACACACGGTCGCCATCGAAGCCCCATTACTTCAACAGTTATCTACTGTACGTCATGTAACAAACGACAATTAGACAGTCGTTGGAGGGAGGGGAGGATTGTGAGTTGTCAGTTGTCAACTTCAGATTCCATTTACGCGAAGCAATTGTCAGACTGGCGAAATCATTACAAAATTCTAATTCCCAAAATTGCTGTAATCAAATGAGCGAGGGAGCAAAGGCTAACTTATAGACCTACTACTATAAAGGCACCGGTGAAAATTAACCAGATAAGCAACGAAACAATGGCATGCTAGGCTTACTGGTGCTGACTTTTAACGATACGGGTTGATGATATTAGTGCAGGTGGGCGATTGCTAACTATACAATGTTCATGCAGAATGCGGATAGAGATATGAGAATCTACCACATGGATAACACGACGAAGCTGTCCTATTACTGAGAAACGTGTGAAATGCGAAAGTGTGACGTCATTTTGCTTAATGGAATTAAGCCGGTGTACTTGCAATTCAATTGTACACATTGAGTTATCGATGACGCAAACTATAACTAGGCCTATAATTAGAATTGCCGACTTACTAATGAATATGCTGGTTCCAAATTAATTTTTCGATAATTTATTGACAGCAATTCGTGAAGAACTGAAACATTGAGAAATCGAAGAAAATCTGCAGTCATTTCTTTCTGTCAGAAAAATCAACCATTGTTTCCGTTGCAGCTGAACAAACGAGCCTGCTAATTTTAAAAAAATAACCAAGATGGCTGTCGTAAACCCACGCACAATAAATCCATAAATTCAATATCGCTCTAGTGGAAGTTTATTAGATAAATATCGAGGAGTCTATCAGAGGTCCGAGGTTGATTGGAAATCGGGGGTCAATTTGAAATTTGTCGCTCTTCATCCCACAGTCAATAAATACAGCAATAAAATGATAAATTTTGGGGTTTTATGTAAAAAGATTGCTGTTTTTGTGCATTTTTATTTTCATATGATTTCACGTTGTGGAGCCAAATAAGCTCGTTTGTCTTTGGGCGAGGTAAATTACGCCTCCTTGTTACTCAACAGGAGCGACAATTCAGACGTCTGCAAGCATCCGAACTCATTTCGCTGAAGACTGTGAAGAGCACACAATAAATAATATTTTCCACGGAAACATGGCTTTTCAGATATTCAAACTACTTTGAAGTCAATTCCTCTCCAGAAAGACACTATTTCAGAATTTTGAAAGTCTAAATAACGATGCAGATACTCGGTACAGTGAGAAATATGTTCAGAGAAATGCATTTTGTGATCCGACTAATACTCAAACATCCCTGAGCCACGGCTGCTTTCATCGCATCTTTACACATTGCACTATGTCCAGAATGGCCCACCAGCAGCAAATAAAAGCACGGTTTAATTTTCGTTTAATTAAAATTGTTTTTTTTTAAAAAAAAGAGTTTAATTAAAATGTCGTTCGCACTGTGAATGTACACATTTGTTATGACTTAAGCCCGACTTAAAACTATGCCCATCATGCAACAAAATTACTCCCTCATCTCTGCTTCAAAGACTTGTTATAATTACTACATTTATTTCCCCCCGTGTGGAATTAGTTGTCCATTAGCGACTGCATTATTTTTTTACAACTTGAAAATGTCGCATCTGTTGATAAAAAATTCAATTAACTTTAAAAAAATCATTACATGGATTCCTCCATGATAATAAGTAATTTTTATGAGAGAAAAAACTACAATGGTAGTTTATGCAGATTCGTAACTAAAAACATGTTTGCTGTGTTCTTCCAATACATAGCAAAAATTGCAGCCTGCATAATCATCCAGAACCTTCACCCCACGTTTACTTTAATTACAACAAATAAACCCTCGACTCGTTTTTCTTAATTTCATCAATTGGTAGCATCTCAAGAACAAGGAGCGAAGATGTGGGTCTTTTTTCATACAGATTGCCACACGTGTAATTTTTTGCAGCAGCCATTTGGTCCAGCCTTAATATTTAACATCCAAACCACTGAAAAATTGAAAATTTGACCCCGCTAACCAAAATGCAGAAACATAGCTGGGACACCCTTTTCTCTTGCTTCAGTTCCGGTGCCGCTCGAGATCAATCTCACGCCGATCCACCTGCGAGGAAGAGCGGTAGAAAAGCGCCGGTCGACAGATGTTGGACAGCGTGACTCATTATGCATGCTGGTGCAAATTGTATGCCACGGAACCTCTGCCCACGCCTACGCTGACCGGCTCGGCCTTGGCTGCGCCAAAGACAAGATGGCCAACCAATAAGGAGATGTTTAAAGAGCTCCCGCGCGTTTCGAATAAAAACGCTCGGCCTTCGCCAGTGAGACGAGCGAAGTAACAGCCGACGACAGCAGATCCCAAACAGATCGTCCACGCACGATCTGGCGATGGCTTGCAGGATCAATACTGCGCTCGAAATAGACGCAGTGGCAGTCTGCCGAGTCGTCACGCGGAGTCCGTTGAAATCACCTTTACGGGGTCCAGGCCATCCAGACGATTTTATGGGTAGCGCAGTTTCCAGCGCCGGATTAAAAAAAAAAAAAAAAAAAAAAAAACGGGAAATGGGAAGCTTAAAA
>JAQIXS010005296.1:0-12950 GCA_034700785.1 Rossiulus vilnensis
AACGTCCTTTATGGATGATCTTTTGTATGGGGTGAGTGATTGTAGTTTGGACCTCCAGCTTCGGACGTACTTTATGGATGGTTCCTTTCTCTATGATCCGATGGCACCACGCTAGACTCATACTGATTTAATCTATGGTTCAGTGAATCTGAAAGAATTTTGGAGTTGAAGTATGGTTGAATTCTCGTTTCCTGGGCAGTTCTTCTCGGAAATCCAAGGGATACAGTAAACATGTGACATCGATTGACAGGTTACAGAGAGAAAAGGACATTTTTTCGCATCTAATTAATTATACTCATAAAAGGTAAATGCCAACATTGCATAGGAACTGGGAGAAAATCCAAATGTTCCATGATTAGAAATTTAAACGATAACCCAGGTGCACATTTGCGGAAAACATAATTGAAGTAAAATTAATCGGATTTATTCAAGCTACTACAAAGACAACGAATTTGCCAATTTTATAGGTTATTAGCTCACATAAAGCGAACACATCAAAGGTCCTCTGGTTTGGTAGTTGCATTTGGGAAATCCTTTATTCTTTCATCAAGTTTTACTACTGCCCGCCATAATCTGAAATCGCTGCTCAATCAATGGTATTGCCTCCGGATGGTCAGACACATAGCGATTGCATTTACGAAATAGGTCGTAAACCTAAGGGCACTGCATTTATTTACCCCAAAATGAGTTTCTGACCATTTCGCTTATCGAGGTAATACGGAGATGATGTTTTTTTTTTTTCGAAATGCCAAATCGTCACGGGATACGAATGGTAAAGCAGTAGTAAACAATGAAGACATCGATTATTTTGCAGTTGTCCGTTTACTGTGGTCATAGTTATGAGTATCAGGAAATCAAATAACGAAAAACAATGACAAATACTTTCGCTTAGAGCACAAAAACAATTAAAATATCTCCTCATTTGAACAATATTAGAATGTGAAAATATCCACTCGACATTGATTTTATCTGAATTTCTTTTAAGTTTAAATCTTTCTTCAAGAGCAGACAATATTATTTAATACAGGAACATTTCCAAAAGCAATAATTTAAGTTCTTTTCATACTTGGTTTTCAAATATTTCATTATGTATTTTAAGCACCAAAACTTTTAAAAGGCCAACTACAAGTACAAAAGCAAAGAAAACTGAACAAGTTTGAAAAGTAGAACATCATTAGCGGAATCCCGGATAAAATTTCTTGAAATGATTATCAACGTTTACTTTAAGAATTAACCATAGAAGAAATAGTTTATGACTCTCTTGAATACGGTAGCAATGAAATATAACAGGACACTCAATACACGTATAGAAAACTGAGCCTCAAGCTGAAAATCTAATTTGCCACAAGAGTACGTTTCGAAGCCATCCGCTCAATGGCGTTTCCAATCGATGAGACTTAAAATAATGGGCTTTTATGTAATGCGTTTTCCATATCACTTGGGATATTGTTTTGTCGAGGTTCTCTTGTTTTAACCTTCGATGTTGCGAAAGAAAAAATAGATGATTCACTTGCTTTTAATAATAGACTATTTTTTTTTTTTTTTTTGGCACACTCACTCTGACTGTGTGACATTCAAACTAATGATTATATTCTTGCACCTCTAATTCTAATTCCGTGTTTAGTTTCTTTCCCAAGTTTAATTTGTTCACCAATAGATGGCGTTAACAAGCTTTCCCCCACGGTTCACATGGGTATAAATACCTAACATCCTGCCGTGCACTAAGCATTCCTTGTTCAGTATAAAACCAGTCAGCTGACGATAACAATGCCTGGCGTGAAAATCCGATATCGAATCTAGTTCGTCGCTGCATGCTTGCATAGCAATTATTTACCTGAAAAAGGAAAATTCAGCGCAATTTCTAGCCAAGTGTTCTGTCGATAACGACCAGATGTATTGGCCAGTAACACCCATCTTACCAGGATTAAACTTTACATAGAACCTGTTTAACAATTAGGATACTATCTTGATGGCCTCAACATTTGTGCGCGCTTTCGATCAATATGAGAGTTCTTTTGGAAGATATTATTTTCTAATTTTTATCAATTCTTCGATTTCGAAGTCGTGCTACAATTTCCGGTGACGCCGCAACTTCAACGTAAGGTAGGGCACAAACTTACAGGCATCACAAATTATAAATACATGTAATGTATAGATCCTTTAAAAATGAAGAAATCAAAAGTGTTCATGTTAAACACTATATACATGTAAATTGTACTGGGTCGGTTCTGTGGGTGAGGTTCGTGCTTTTTTTTGTCAGGAATGTACACACTAAATAGAAATGTAAATGCTTTAAGATATCATATCTTATCCAGTGATCTGTAATGTCATAAATTTACGACAGGCTCATTATTTAGGAGTGCTTGAGGATTATTATCAATATAGCAATATTGAAGCACGTGTACCATAAAACGAATCACCCATTGCCGTATTTTTTGCAAATAATTAAGCTGCGCTGAATTTTCAGCAGGTTAGTAACTTCGTTAGCATAAACACTACTTTTTTTCTAAAGCATTATTAATATTCGTGATACCCAATGGTATCGCACTTGCAAGATGCTAACACACAGTATATTTGGTTTGATTTCATAGATTTTGAATCAATATGCATTTGTACATGCATGTATATCTTAAGATCTAAAACGCCCATTTCGATTTTTCTAGTATAATGTACATGCGTATAGCTCAAACACGCTTATTCATAGACTAGCGATGGTAGATGTCCAGGATATCGTTTCAAAAAACTTGTGCCTGCATTTATGTGCATTTAATTATACTTCTTATAATTGTACTAGGCGTACCAAATTTATTAATACCGCAAGGAAAATGAAGAAGGATGCGATGATTAGACAATTGACGCTAATTAATTTTAATGGGTTTGGCAAATAGACTTGACACTGTGAAAGGATTCTCCGTTTGACACAGCCGTTTGCAAGAATGACCCTTTTCGTAGTGACCAATTGTGAATAACGTGAAATTATTGTGATCTAGTCCGATATTCTAATGTCCGACCCAGAATCAAGGCAAAGCTGACCCACTTCTGACGTTCTGAATTCCCCAGCGAAAGGGGGAAAACCTTTTCGCTGACCTACAACACGAAGTATTGCACAAACTAAGCGTAGGTCTAGACCTACGTAAAATGTCCATAGGCCTTCGCAGGTAGATACGAACCTGCAAACACCTTGGCTGGGTGTTGTTGTTGCTCTATAAATACTAGTGAGTTGTCTTGGCATAGCAACAGAGAAGGAGATTCTGACAAATTCACAATTTCAATTGTGGTTAGATGCAGCTGAGAGCCTGAGATTACCGACATAAAATAGTTGGTTAGTTCCCACATTCTAATTTTTTGGGGGGAAAAAGGTAACATGAAGTGAGCATTTACTTAAAGAAAAATGTATTAACTTTCCCGAACATTTCGGAATAAAATTAATGCACATGCCGTGCACGTTTTGGTGCGTGCACCCGTGACTCACCTGACAGTATAAGTGGAAGATATTTCTATTAAATTCCAGATTTTATACGTGCTGGCTATTCACAGGGAATTTGCAATTACATGTAACTGTCCAGGATGAACAAGCGAAATCATATTGACGAATACAAGTACAGGGTGTTTCAAAAAGTACTTTACAACTTTGAAAAATCAAAAATTTATTCAGAGAACCTACAGAGGTGAGTGTAGTGTCAATTTGTAGGGAAACACATCATTTTTTTTACCTTAAACTAAAGATGCTCTATGTGGCTTCCGTTGGCATAAATTAAAGTTTACAAATGTTTTACAATTACATGTAACGTTTCGGCCTCTAACATTTAATCATGCATTATAAAGTCATAGCCATATTCGTCATCGAATTAAAAAGTGCATATACACTGTACATGTACAAATTCATTTAACATTTTAATGAATTCATGAAAGTTAGTGCCATAAAACGCATTTATTCTGTAGAAGCCCTGCCAACCTTAATGCATGTGTCACACTTTTCGAAAGTACGCTTTAAAAATATTTTATGCATGTACATTTGTAAAACTGTCAAACTCGCATAGCACAATTTTGACAAACCCATTAGCGCATACAGTAGGTTATGAATGCAATAACGATTTCTTTTAAAACTGCCACGTTGTGATATATTACACATACTGTATGTAGTGTATATACATGCAAGTACGGCTTTGTACGTGCATTTTATGTCAGGCAACTTGAACGTACATCATGCATTCATATTGTATACATTTATTCCCTTGTACCGAACAAAATAGCGGAGCAATGAATAAAGCGGATTTATTTCGAACAGAGAGTAGCCCAGCTATTAATTGTCATTATACAGTAATGGTTTCATGATTTATGGAAAATCTGCAAGTGCCCTTTGAAATTTCAAGTCAATTCGCCATGTCAGTTTCATATTATGCCCATGAAATACTTCTCAGGGTATAGGCCTACATGTATAATGTCTTGTGGCACCGGTCACTTTACTGTCCGAAGTCCATTTTTCGTAGGAGTATGCAGAATCATTTACTAGAGTAAACCGGGCTTTATAATTGGTTTTAACGAGGCATTAAAGGATTACTACAGTTGACGTAATGGTCACATCAATGTCACCGCAAAGCATCAATCCAGCAAAATCAATGTTTCATTTCCTTAGTGGCAACATATTTAGGATGACTTTGACACATGATGCATGAACGAAAGCAAATATAACCCGATTACATCATAGTTATTATCTGGCATATGTCCCGTTTTCAACAATGAATTCTTATCGACCAGATATTTGAACAAAAATGAAAATGCAGAAGCAAACAAACAGTAGGCTTGGGCAGCATCATGGTGTTGCTCAAATGATGATTAGACTTTAGACGCACAGCTCAGGTCTTATATAAAATTGACTAAGATTAAGGCGAGTCCAAAGAAAGATGGGAATTAATGAATTATAAACCATGCATATGCATTAGCAAACACAGTAAAATATTTAAATGCAAACGCGTTACTTATTGTGGCAAGGAGTGGTATCACGTATCACGAGATATGTGAAGTTAATGAATTACTAGGCCTATTTAGCAGAATGCTGCCGACACCTCATTATCAAATACATGTATTCTTAATGATTTATGCTAATTTTCTTGATAATAATTTCACATAGATCTCATTCATTGCAGTTTTGTTCAACGCAGCAGTAATATTTTTTTTGCGAACTCTGAAGCTCATCCTTATTTTTTTTAAAATAAACTCTTCATGCAATAAGTAATGACGTATTCAGTATTTTTTATTTACGAAAAGAATATCTGGAAGAAATATTTACACTGTACTCTTCCTCATGAAACAATACCGATGCACATAATTTTCAAGAAAACATTTCTGAGTGCTCGGTAGCGTAAGATCTTCTCAAAATAATTTTGTTTGGCAGAAACCCGACCGAATCACGATTGCTGACATCACTGAATGAACGATAAGTAATCCCTTCAAATACCACAATTATTTAGCAAGAATCGTGTCATGCATGGCATTCAAACTCCAAGAAGTAAGTAATGTTTTCCTCAGGTTCCATGCAGGCTTGAAAAAGAGCATCGTAAGCTGAATTCTGAAGAAGTAGGTTATACATTTTGGTGACGTACTTATTTCCATTTTAATTGCTTTGCTTGACAATGACTAGCTTGACACGTGCTGTATATAACGCTGAAGTGCTCGGGTTTCGATGACTACAGCTACAAAATGAAAGCAATTTTCCAAAGTCAATAAATTATTTGGCTGCCTTTAAACGAAAAGAACTCACATAAATGCGCCAATTAATTTGTTATCGATTTCTTTGCTAGGAGATATCGGCAAATGTGCGACTTCTCCGTTAATGGGCTTCCATTTTCGTGCTTCGAGCAACAGCTATGGTTCATTTAAGATTCCATGTAAGTCAAGGTCTGCAGCTTGACATTTGATTGTCGATTAATGCGTACCTCTAATGAAGATTGGAAAAACGTGTCAAGGCATTACCCAATCCTATCCTGTTGAAAACACTGCATATAAAGGATTGCTGTAGATAGGTTGGTTGTGTACACAGACGATCATGTTGACAAAACTTCACGCACAACTGCAGGTTATATAGCATGCAGCATCGCATGTACCGAGACGTGAAGTTTACAATCTTTTAAAAAGACTTCGAGGCAATTCTAACCTGACGTATGGTTTGCGAGCGTAACAGTCTGTTTTTCCTTTGAGGGCTTTATTGTTTGCTTTACAATTCCAAAATCTTAATTTATTTTAATATTTTAATTTATTTTAATTTAATATATATCGATTATATATATATAATCGATATATATAATTAAACTGTGTCAATCAACCGATAGCTAAGATATTGAATAGGACACAAGCTTGCTTCGTGTTGAGGGTCACGTTTCAATGTTTATAGCTTTCGTTCTATATATTATACTGTACATGATAAACCACATACATAGACAAAATGAATAATTTATTAGCTTTGCATAATTTATTCTTGAGATACTTCTTTGTCGAAACTGAGACATAATATAGGCCTACCGTATATAGACAATGTTCTTTTAATAAAGAACTGTTTCACAACTACAATATATTCAGTTCTGCATATACTCGAATGTGCCCATCATTCAAAGAATTAAGCTGTAAATTCATGAAACTTAATAAGCGATGGGAATTTCAAATTTAATTTCCCTTGACAGCAATTATTTAAGCACAGATAGAGGAAGATTTTACCACAGTTTTATGCGTAATTACTTGGTGTTGTGATCATAAAACAGAATATCACGAATGTTACTGTTTGAAGTTCCCAAATAACTTTGACAAACCAAACTATAGTCATAATCAGGATTTACAAGCAAAGTTTGCTTACTTTCATAACGGCGAACTTTACGACTAAGACAATCTGTTGACACTGAAGTGAACATTTCTGTTTATATCAATATTTGACCGTGAATTTCTTCACTGTAAATCGCCGTCTCCTAAAAGCTAATTTTATTAGCATTTATGCTCGAGCTTCAATAAATTACTATTAGTGCGATTAGTGAAACCATTATATCTCAAGGTTACTGCAGCATGAAGGCTTGTTATTTTGTTTTGTCGAGATTATCCACCCCGGCAAGCAGATAAAACATCGCTGGCACAGGCAGGTAGAACAAAACTTTCATACGAGCGTATATAATGTCTCCTAATAAACGGAACTGTGATGTCATCGGCAATTAGTTTGCTCATCAGACCCCAAATAAGACACGCATTTTCGTTGCTTCTATGACAACAACATCGAACAAATAAGCAAAGAGAAGAAAGGAAGCTTGCTATCATCGACTTACTCGTATACGAGACCAAGATGGTAGCTTTGTCCCATTATATTGGCAAATGTAACACTAAATTAAAATACACATTCGCATGCAAACATTATACAGCACCTTACTGCATTTTATCCGTGAGTGTATTTTAGAAAGGCCATGAATTTTAATTTTGAACCAATTCCTTCAAAATAGCCTTCGCTAACAGTTTTTGCAGCTCAATGTACAGGTTGTATAAGTTCTGTATTTTTGTCATACAATTGCTTGCCCAATGGCAATCCGCATCCATCCGCCAACCATTACCAACCCACAAACCGCAACACGAAAGTTAAATGCTGATTAGTTGTAGGCGCTATTTATGCTAAACTAATTCAGAAACGTTGAGATTTGTTAGTCGGCAATTCTTGGCCCACGACCAACTTGCTGATAAAGATTTACCGATTCACAAGAGGCGACAAAAATCAAAAAGTGAAAACTTACGAAATAACCAATTCCTTCAAAAAATACGTGACTCGCATGACAACAGATAAAATCAATAGACCCACCTAAAACTGTAGTTATCTTGCGCTTATAACCTGTTCGGAGGAATGCTAACCATGGGCACAAGCAGATTAAATGCTGCGATTAAGCAGCTAAATGGTGAAATCGGTTATTTAAATTTAAAGACCATGAACTGCCACTGAATTATTTACCAGCCTTTACTTAAACCTCGTTTAGACGTAGTGTTGCATTTTCTAGAGTAAACCTATACGCTCCTGCAAACACGAAATAACAAAACAACCTTACATTTATCTATGCATGAATAGGGTAATGCAAATGTCAATAACAAAATAATCAGTGCGCCTATATTCACGCGACATGGATCAATATCTAGGAAAACCACTTTTTGTGCAGTCTGAAAACTAGTCTCGGACATAAGTAAAAACGTGAGTTACATGTCTTATTTTTATTATGATAACATAATACGCTCAGGCTAACCTTGCCGAATTCAAAGATTTGTTTCTTTAAAAAAAACATAACTCCCTGGATTGATAATGTCTGTCCTTTTTGATGATCATGTTTCAGTACAGTAACAACGTTCACTGCACTGCATTGCTTAACTGTTCTGCTGTGAAACGCATAGTTTGGGATTTATCTTAGGGTGTTTCTTTGCAAGTTTCGCCCCATCTCCATTTCCTAACTCCCCCCCACCTACGCCTCTAAAGTTTATTCTTATTTTTTTTCTAATGCGTCAGCACGTAAGCCAATACGGATATATTGTAGAGAAATCAATTCGTTCCTGTAAATAAACTGGTCGCCAAGCCTTGTATTGTTCTGTATATAATACGTACACCCATTAAATCTAAAGCTCATGACATTATTTGCATTAGGTCTCTTGACAAACATTAATAGTTCTACACTATCTATTGTACTGTATATCTTGCATATGAATCGTGAATTTTTAAGGTTTTCAATACAAACGAAAACGCCCTTATTTACCATTTAAAATAAGTATTTAAAAAGGTAGTAAAAAATTAAACAGTCACATGGTTGTTACATTTACGAATGTCTTTGTGAACAGAAAAACACACCGAAGATTATAAAAACTGAATATCACTGGAATTTTGGCATTTTCCAGTAGAAATATAATATACATGTTTAAAAAAATCAACTGCAAATTATTAAGTAATAGGTTAATCGTACAGCAGACTATTTTCGCTAGCATTTAAATGTCAGTTTTGAGCTCTTTTCGAGAACATTATTTACACATGTAGAGCCTGTCATATTACTTGTCATTTCTCTGAAAAAAATCTTAAAAATAATGAAGTTTTCCACAGTAACATTGTGTAATCGAACTGAAAATAATATAATCATAAATTTAGATATTGCATGTAAACGGAAAGATATAAATATCTGTCACACTGCATGAATGTCTTGCGAGGGTTATAATAACGTAAAACATCCAGAAATTGTTCAAAACAACTATAATAATGTATATATTCTGTAAAATGGGTTACCTAACGTTTGAAAGATTCAGTATTTATAATAATTTTAGAACTGAACGATAAATCTTTAAACATCCGCCCTGCTGCGATTAAATTTGAGAATACATTATATTTATTTAAAAAAGCGTGGAAGAGAGGACAAACGTTTATGGATATAATGAAATAAATTATAATAAAAATTTTTAATTTTCAAAATATCTCAAATTCATCATTAATCATATAGGACTACAGTATATTGCCGCATGATCATGATTGTAGTCTTCAATTTGATTTTTAAGCCTTGTATTGTTCTGAATATAATACATCCAATATCTCCAAAGTTCGTGACATTACTCACATTAGGCTTCTTGACAAACAGTAATAGTTCTACACAATCTACTGTTTTACAAACTGTGTTGAAGGCTTTCCTTCAAATTAATTTTACGAAACAGATTTTTGAAAAATGTAGACGTAGAATCAAGTAATAGGCATGGGATTTCTTTGTATAACCAAACATGTTTACACATTTTTAAGTTGTGGTAAAAATTGGCTATTTTTGAGACATGGCATACTGTATATTGTTCATGTAATTCATTACAGTAACTAGTCCAAATTGGATTTTTTTCTTTCACTGCTTTAAAGAAATCATAAAACACATGATTTTATACGAATTACTGCTACTGTTATTATTATTATTATTGCATTTTGGCGTTATTACTGTTGGACCATCACTGCCTTTAACGTTACAATATATGATATAACATAACATCGTTACAGAGATTTAACGTTTTGTGTTCCTACAGGTTTAGCAGAAAAATAGGACATTAATAATGCATCGATCTTATCAATTGTAGCTTTCAACATTTTGGCAATCAAAGTTATCCAAAAGTTATTAGGAATATCTGTCAATCAATTTGCAATTCGGGTCGTGACTCTTTGTGTTATCTATGACGCAAGCTTGCTGAGGATAACGGAGATAAGTCAAAATATCGTTATGTAATTTCTGCACTATATCTTATAAATGTGTGCAATATTTACAGTAATCTCGCACATTTTAAATTGAGCCAGGGCATTCCCGTTATCAGCTTGAAGAAGGGATACAAAGTACATGTATTTTTCGAAGAGACTGTAAAGTTTTATAAAGCAGAGCACTGCTCTTTCTAAGTTTTTAATTGAAAACCCAAACTCGCTGGGATGAGGGAAAACAATTCGATGCCGATCACACCTCTTTTATTATGCATAAAACCACGATATGGCTGTATACTTTATTCATATAAATTGTATTCATAGCGTAAAACTAATACATCGGATCGACTTAATTAAAAACTCGCCAAAATCGCAGCCTGTTCTGCATCAGATAGGAGAGAATATAGGTCGCTATACACTTATTTGCATTTTGCATCTTAGCATTACATGCATAGTCTCGTGTCTTTTCCGTTTCAATTTGGGAGGTTTGTCCACGCAGGGGATGGAGCAAATCGATGGAATTGCGCAGCTTGCACAAATATTGGATGCATGATTTGCTAGAATGAATGCCAATCCAACGGCAGTTCTTCAAGTTCACCTGTATTGAATTTCGATAAACTCGCCACGAAATCGATATGCATTTTTCCTGAGACACACGGTACGTTTCTAGTTTTTCGCAAATTAAAATGCAATGAAAGTGACAATATAAAAAGCCCCGATTTGTGATCATGTCTTCGGAAACACATTCACAACTTACTATGTGCATACATCAGGGATACATACTCTTGAGACGAAATTATACGCTGACGGAAGTAGAGCTTACGGAAACAGTTAGTTTCAACGGACTAACTGTTTTAAGAAAATATATATTCGAGGTATCTAATGAAAGTTTCTTCACTGCATGTAGAGTACTGAATTTATAATGAGAAATAAATTATCATATTAATGTGAAGTACTGCATAATAAGACCAATTTAGCAGGTTCATTATGACTGAGCAGGCAAAGTGGCATTTGTAGGGCAGTGACCGATTTACAGCAACGTAATTCCCGCTACATGTAGTCGGCAAAATATTTCCGTCAAAGATGGTACAACATTTTGCCTATCTCCTATCTATATCATTAATTCAACAAGAAATATGCGAAGAAATTAGGATAGTCATATAGTTATTAAATAACCAAAGCAACTTCGATTAAATTTGTCAAAATGCTTATATGAAGTTGATTTATTGATAGTTTCATATAATTGAAGTAATACTCATTGTTCCATTTTGATTAATAAAATTCGAGTGTCAATGATACCCTGCCCTTTATTTCTTCATAACATTAATATAGTATATTGTACGTGGGCTTGAACTCTTGAAACCTATTTTGTGCTCAAAATGTTTGGACCTACTTTTAGTAGGACAGAATGTGATGATTTGATGACATTTGGTCTGGTAGTTGAGCGTGCATTCATAAAATTGGGCAGACGTGCGACTTAATTCTGCCCAACTACTCAGTCTTTTTAGCAAAAAAACATTTCGGACAGGTCAGTCTGATTTTGTATCGAGAAAATCAACGAACGTGAGTATAAGGATTTCTCTTCACTGCTGCCGTATAACTAAGTTTCTCGAAGTCTGTATCCTTGGATTTGATGTTCTGCTAAAAAAATCTAAGGATCAGTCACTCAAGATTCTTTTCATTACAGATTCAATTCGGCTACAGGCTTTTCTATTCAGAAACCAACGTTCAGAATCAAAAAATTCTGAAATGTGACGGTTTCGGGGGATTTTACCTAATCCCTTGCGACACGATCAAATCGCCAAGAAACATTGTAAAAAATACTCTTGATAGGCTTTACGGTCCAAACATTTTGAGCACAAAATAGGTTTCAAGAGTTCAAGCCCACGTCACCGCTTGCCTCAATTGGCTGCGATATAGTTTAGTGGTGGACAAAGCAACGCCAAGTTGGTGGCAATCACCACAGATTTGCATCATTAATTGAAGTCGAAAAGCGATAACGCACACACGTCATACGAATTCAAATAAATATTTTGTACTGATGCATTGAAGCTCGCTATTCATGATAAGACTTGCAGCGAATGAATGCAATCAGAAATTGTCGATACATATTTAATGCAAACACGCTGTGACGCTGATGTGACGATAATGGTAAACAACATTACATGTATCGTATTGAACTGATTTTTCTAAGATTAGGGAGCGTTTTCTTATGATTTCAAATAAAAGAAATGGGAGCTGGTCTATAGACCAAGCAACCAACTCTGTATGACACTGACGCGACCAACTATCCTCATTGATGACATGCACCAATGAACTGAAAATAACTACATGTATTAGCGACCGCCTAGCTGGATTCTTTCAAAAAAAACTACACGTACATTTACAAATATCAGCTGGGCCTGCAGGGACTATCAAGTGGTATTCAAATGTGATTTTACTCATTTTTAAATCGTCCAAGTCAGTGTTTGCATGGAAAACTCATTTTCTTAAGACCTCTTTTAAGTGGCCATTTCTTTACTTGAAATGAAGTGAGCCAATAGGTCAACATATAGAAAATATGACTGAATATAAACGAATTATAGACGGACCAAAAATCAAATTAAGACGTCCAATATAGCTATTTTCAGTTCATATATGTATGTCATATATATATATATATATATATATACAGTGAAAGCTCGATAACTCGACTTCCTATAAATAGAATAATACGCTAACTCGAACTTTTAATCAAGTC